>JAPYZJ010001170.1:0-58946 GCA_030522765.1 Ophioninae sp. B BG-2022a | reverse complement strand
TTTTTTTTTTTTTTTCTCACTCGTAATGTACAAAGGTGGTGCAGCCCTCGTGAACTTCGCAAGGATCCCTTGACTTTGTTTCGTTAACCCCCTAAGAGAGAGGCTTTTGAGGGGAGGGTTGGAGGGGAGGGTTCAAGGAAGGAAAGGAAGGGAAAGGGAGGTACAACGGTAACCGCACAAGGGCTTCTTACCTTACCTTCATCCCTCCTCTTTTTCTTCGTCTTAAAATTCGTCCCTCAGACCCAAACGATTCTCCTCGAGCATCTGCAGTCCCCGCTCAGATTTCGTCCCGATCGTGTTTTTCAACCGTCGACAGTTCCCGCGCGAAAAAATCACTTTTTCCCAAAATATATCAGCCAATTTTTGTTTGGGTTTGGTTTTTTGTGTTTACTGTAATTCTTGGGTTTTTTGGAATTTTTGTATTTATTTTGATTTATTATTGTTTATTTATCGAGCAAAATGGTTTCGATCGCGAAGTGAGAAAAAGATAACTAAAAAATCGGCATTTTCGGAGCGAATGTGTGGAAGGTGGAGGAAGAGAGGGGGAAAAGAAGAAAAGTGCAATAGTGCGAAAAATTGTTGATGTGTTTTTCCTCGTTTTTATTTTTTTATTTTTTTTTTATACTTTATTTTATGAAAATCGATCAGTTATCTGACCCGGTGACGATTTACCGATCGTTTCGTTGTTTGGGTTCGGTTTCGTTGTGTCGGACTTGTGATTGTACGAGAACGCACGGGCTGCTCTCACTTTTCGACCTGCACTCGCCGGTGGTCACGCGCGGTTGAAGAACCCCTTATCTCTCGCGGGTGTACACACGTACGTACCCGATAAGCCCTGGGAACGAACGGCCTCGTACAATCCCGATGGTTCTGTCGTGATAATGTAGAACGAGAGAGAGAGACGCATCGCGGACCACGGAGATTCTTGACCCGAAAGTAGCCTCCAGAGTCCATGCGCATTCCTACCATTCACGACCACATCGCTCAAATTATTCGAACATTTGATCTTCGGAAAGTAACAGTCGAACGGAGAAAGGAAAGGAATTTTGAGGGATATTGGAAGATCGGTAAAAAAGATCGGTGAAAAATATCGGTAACTGAGGATCCGTGGAAAAGATCGGTAATTGAGGATCCGTGAAAAAGATCGGTAATTGAGGATCCGTGAAAAAGATCGGTAATTGAAGATCGGTGAAAGAGATCGGTAATTGAAGATCGGTGAAAGAGATCGGTATGGATATAAATACCGATATTTTTATCGGTAAAGGAAGATCGATCGATATATAAATATGATCGATAAAAATGCGATCGGTAAGAACCAAGATCGGTAAGAACAAAAATCGAATAAAGTGAAAATCTAAAGAAAATAAAGCACGATCATATCTGCTTTAAAAAAATCGGTATAAGTATGATCGATAAAAATGCGATCGGTAAGAACAAAGATCGGTAAGAAAAAAGATCGATAAAAAAAAGATTTGTATAAATAAGATCGACACGAAAAAATATCGTTGAAGCAAGATCGATCAATATTGAAGATCGTCGTCAAAAAATCGGTAAAATGGAACGGAAGTGAAAAATCGGCAGCGTAAAATCGGCAACTGGACAAATAAAATCTCACCGTAAAAAATATAGAAAATAGGGAAAAAGCGGAAATCAAGTGCGGTGCCCGTATTAGCTGTTTGATGTGACAAAAAAGTGCGAACCACATGAAAGATCGCGATCGTCGCGAGGTAATTCCCATCAAAGGGTCGGACCGCGTTGGTGTTCGGCCCATTCTTAAATTAATTCGCGAGAGGAGGATACAGGAGCGCCGGGTGATCGAGTGCCTCAAGAGTTCTTCGCGGAGGCCCCGCGCCTCCTCGATCTATGTCACCGATCGGATCGGCTGGAACGCGCGTCCTCGAAAAATCCTCCCGATGCGGAAGCGAAAGATGTGCGTGAGAACGATGGAGGATAACGAGGACGAGAGAGTTGTCAACGTTATTATCAACTATTTTACAACGAGGGTAAATAAACTCTACGCAAAAAAAAGAAAAAACGATAAAAAATCGGCACCGATCGGTATGGCCGATTCGAAAAATATTCGTACAAAAAACATACAAAAAATATGTTAAAATAATTTTAATTAAAAAAATAGAAATCAACGTAACAAAATCAATAAAATAAACAATAATTTGAAAAATAGAAAATCACCCGCAATGAATATGGGATTTAAATGATACATTAAATAATAATAATAATGATTTATAATAATAAATCGAAACCCCTTATATGTTTATTAGGATCGCTCGTAATTAGTTTTTAAAAATTGCTATTAAAAAGAGTTAAAACTGATAAACTAAAATATGTCGACGTTGAAGTTTGCACCGGAAGTGAAGCTATTATTGGGACAAATATAGTTTGATCTCGTTCTGAAACTTCTCAATTAAATGTATTTAAAAATTCATTGAAAAGTCGAAGAAAAATGCAATAAAAAATAGAAGAAAAATGCAATAAAAAATCGAAGAAAAATGCAATAAAAAATCGAACAAAAATGTAATAAAAAATCGAAAAAAAATGCAATAAAAAATCGAAAAAAAAAGCAATAAAAAATCGAAGAAAAATGCAATAAAAAATCGAAGAAATATGTCATAAAAAATCGAAGAAGAATGTGATAAAAAAATCCAATAAGAATGCAATAAAAATGCAAATAAATAGCATTCCAACGGTGCAAACTTCAAAATCGAATCGTACGAAGGTCAGGCATGCGCGCGAGGCATGGGATTCGCGAGCACGCGTGACACTTTCGCAAGAGGTTTCCTACGCGTTCTCTCACGTGGCGGGTCTTCTCACGCGTGTGCGCACGCACGTGTGTGTGTGCGTGTGTACAAGCGGGGGTCTGTAAAAGCGCGCGACGCGCGCGCTCGAGTGTGTCGTTGTGAGGTATCGTCGATCGGGCATACAAACTCCACCTTTCACCGCAGAAACCTCGAGTGGAAATCCTCGGGTAAAAGGCCAGTCGACGATTTCCTCTCGGCTGCGCGTGGCTCCTCATCGTCGCCAAATATTTCTTCTCTTGAACGCGGAAAATTTGCCGATCCAAACGTATCACGTTCAATAAGTAATCGAACGAAAAAAAAAGGTTTCAAAAAAGTCAAAAAATCACGCTTGGTTTTTGATTTTCAAAAATCATTATTTTTTTATGGAAAAGATCGAAAAAAAAACGAAAAAAGAAAAATGGCGACTGTATATTTGAATGATAATAATTTTGTTTGGGTTTGTTTCTGTCGCAGAACTTCTTCTCGAAGAGATCGTTCCGGTCGAACCCCCTTAAGAGGACGAAGAGCGTGACGAAGCTCGAACGACAGAAGCAACGTGGCGCCGGTCTACGGGGCTGCCGGTCACACGAATCTCTCCTCTGCGGTCAGGCCGTGACCTCGATGGATCTCGCCGCCGTGACGCCCCTTCATCCCAGCCTTCTTGGCAGACCTCATTGTTTTCAAGTTACCCCGAGCACCGGTGGACCAAAGTATTTTAGCTGTAGGACTGCGCACGAACGGGAGCAATGGCTTCACAGGTTAACATTTTTTTTATTATTTTTAGCACGATTTTCTGTGGCTTCGTTCTTAGGTACCATTTTGGGTACCATTTTTTTATTATTAATTTGGGTTCCATTTTTTAGTTATTATTTTGAGTAGCATTTTTTGTTATTTTGGGTACCATTTTGGGTACCATTTTGGGTACCATTTTGGGTACCATTTTGGGTACCATTTTGGGTACCATTTTTGTTACCATTCTGGGTACCATTTTTCTCAATATAATTATGATATCGTTGCACAATTTGTTTGGGTTTATTATTTTTAGCACGATTGTTTGTGGCTTCATTTTTGTGTACCATTTTGGGTACCATTTTTTATTATTATTTTGGGTACCATTTTCTGTTATTATTTAGGGTACCATTTTTCGTTATTATTTCGGTTGCCATTTTTCTTACCATTCTGGGTACCATTTTCTGTAATACAATTATATCCTTGGACAGTTTGCGAAAATCCGTGCAACCGGACGCGGAGCAGACCCGTCGAACCGACAATTCCCTTCAGATCTGGTTACTCGAGGCGAAGGGTGTACCAATGAAGAAACGTTACTTCTGCGAGGTTTGCCTTGACAGTACCCTCTACGCGCGCACCACCGCCAAATTAAAGACCGAGCTTTGCTTCTGGGGCGAGCACTTTGACTTTCATCTTTTGCCCGCGGTCAACACGATCCAAGTCAATCTTTATCGGGAAGCGGACAGGAAGAAGAAACGTGACAAAAACGTTCTTATCGGTAAATTTTCTCACCTAACCTCAAAACTGATTTTTAATTTTTTTTTTTGACGAAATTTTTGTGAAAATCGGCACGATCTTTTTTTAGGCTCCGTTAGCATACCCGTTCACAATGTGACGTCACGATATCTCACCGAAAAATGGTATCCGGTCGTCGGCGATAAAGGACCACTCAAAGAACCACCATCGTTGAGGGTCAAGTGCCGATTTCAATCCGTCGACATTTTACCGGTACAAGTTTATCAAGAGTTTCTGGAGTACCTGAAAACCGATTACGCTTCTCTCTGCGAGAAGCTCGAGCCGGTTATCGGCGTCAAAGCGAAGGAGGACATCGCCACTGCACTCGTCGCCGTCATGCAACGCGAGAAAAAGGCACCCCAATTTTTGGCCGATCTCGTCATGATGGACATTCACAGAATAGGTGAGAACGGCCTCTTACGAAAAACACACAAAATTTATTACATCAAGAGATAGCATTTTAAAAATCGCATCGATTTTGAAACATTTCATGATTTTCGAAAAATTGAGTCAATTTTGGGAAATCAAGAATATTCTGAAAATTTTAATCGATTTTCGAAAAACTTCGAAACATAAATTTGAGAAATCGAACTAAAATTCAATGATTTTCGAAAAACTGAGTCAATTTCGAGAAATCAAGAATATTCTGAAATTTCGAATCGATTTTTGAACAACTTCGAAACATAAGTTTGAGAAATCGAACTAATTTTGGGAATATGAATCTAGTTGAGAAAATTACGATATCTACGTTTTCAAAATCAAGTAAATTTCGAATAATTGATTTGATTTCTTTAAAAGTCAATTCATTTTTCGGAAATTCAATAAACTTTGGAAAAACCAATTGAATTTGGAAATGTCACGAACATTCCGAAAATTCGAAGCGATTTTCGAATAAGTTCGAAAGCTAAGTTTGAAAAATCGACGAAATTTTGGCAATCCGAATGAATTTGACAAAATTAAGAAATCTAAGTTTCAAAAATCGAATGCATTTCAAAGAATCGAATGAATTTCTTAAAAAGTCGATTAATTTTTCTAAAATTCAATAAACTTTCGGTTCACTAAACTTAAAATCGAAATGATTTCCAAGAACCACAAAAGAATTTCGAAAAAACAGAAATGAATTTTTCAAAAAATTGAATATAACTCGAAAAATGCAACAGATTTTCAAAAAACCAACAGATTTTCAAAAAATCGTGTAATAATTTATCATTTCCGAATCGCAGATGACGAAAGGCTCACGTTCCGTGGAAATTCACTGGCTACGAAAGCGATGGAAGCCTACCTCAAGTTGACGGGTGATCGTTATCTTCAGGAGACCCTCGGTGCCGTCGTAAGGGCGGCGGTCGAGGGTGGCGACTGCGAGGTCGATCCCTTGAAGGTCGCTTCGGTCGCCGCCCTCCACAAGCAACAACACAATCTTCGAGCCGCCGTCGAGCTCGCCTGGAGTCGAATCCTCGCGAGCCATGCCCATTTTCCCCTTGAGTTGCGCGAGTGCTTTCGCATCTTTCGCGAACGTTTGGCCGAGATGGGCCGGGAGGACATCGCCGACAATCTCATATCTGCCTCGATATTCCTCCGATTTCTCTGTCCGGCAATTCTCAGCCCGTCTCTCTTCAATATCACGCATGGTACGTTCGCCATTTTCATTTTTTTTAAATATTGGGTTTGTTTGGCTTTGTTTCGGGTTCTTTGTCGATTTCATGTTCCGAAATTACGAAAAGTTAATTATTTTTTAAAGTAAATTATTTCCACAATTCAATTACTTCGAAATTCAATTTTTCAATGATTGAATTATTCTGAAAATTCAAATTATTTGATAATTGAATTTTTCGAAAATTAAATTATTTCGAAATTGAATTCTTCGACCATTCAATTATAATCAAAATTCAATCATTTCGAAATTCAATTCTTCGACAATTCAATGATATCAAAATTCAAGCATTTCGAAATTCAATTCTTCGACAATTCAATGATGTCAAAATTCAAGCATTTCGAAATTCAATTCTTCGACCATTCAATTATATCGAAATTCAATGATTTCGAAATTCAATTCTTCGACCATTCAATGATATCAAAATTAAATCATTTCGAAATTCAATTCTTCAACAATTCAATGATATAAAAATTCAATCATTTCGACATTCAATTCTTCGACCATTTAATTATATCAAAATCCAATCACTTAAAAATTCAATTTTTCGTCCATTCAATTATCTCGAAATTGAATTTTTCGTCCATTCAATTATCTCGAAATTCAATTTTTCGTCCATTCAATTATCTCAAAATTCAATTATTTCAAAAACACAATCATCCCAAAACCGAATTTTTCCACAAACGAAATGACATCGATTCGAAATTCCATCCCAACAGAGTATCCGAACGAGAAGGCGGCGAGAAACCTAACCCTGGTGGCGAAGACGCTCCAGACCCTGGCGAACTTCACGCGTTTCCAGGGTAAAGAAAACTTCATGGAGTTCATGAACGACGTTCTCGAGCGTGAAGCAGCTTCGATGAAGAACTTTTTGCAGCTGATAAGCGTAAGTATCATCAACGTAATATCTCATCCACGTAATAACGTAAATTAAGCACGACAGAAAGTAACAACTGATTACACAAAACGACTGATACCAACGTTGAAGAAATCCTGTTGAAGAAAAAAAGTGAAATATTGCGAGTTTCCGGTTTCACCATTTCGTTCGTTGTTTCCCAAATGATGAAATAAGACGTTGCGATTGATCGATTGATGTTTCATCACAGAGTCCATTACCGAAGGACGGGCCATCGAACAATTCCTTGGAGTTCGACGGTTACATCGATTTGGGAAAGCAATTGTCATTGTTGCACGCTTTGTTGCGTGAGAGCGTAGCATCTTCATCGCCATCATCCGGATTATCCGAAATCCTGGATCGTATATCATCAGCATTGGATCAACCAGGTCCGAGTCCAGTTCCGGTTTCTCATCGTTATCCGAGTATTCAAAACAACATATTCCGTTACAACGATCCAACGATAGGAAACAGCAATACGAATCTCTCGTTATCAGCGACATCGACCTTGAGCAACAATAGCGGAACATTGAACGGTACTTTGAGAGAAGGTAGCAACGAGATACTACAAACGAGTACTTTGGGTCATCAGAGTACGAGATCACCAAGCGTCGTGAGAGCTGCCACTTTGCCACGTAACGCTTATCTTCCAACGAATGGAAAGTTACAACTTCAAATAACCGGTGACGATTATCATCCTCTGGAATCAGCAGCTTTCGTGTCACGTTCCCCAACACCGATCAGTCGTCAATATCGAGGTTTGGGTTCTAACAGAACCGTCAATGCTGGTGGTTATCGTTTGACGACATCGGCGAGCCTAGCAAACGTAAACAATTGCCAACAGAGCGTACCGACGAGTCCGACACGTTCGGAGAGCCACAGTAACTTGAAAGACTCGAATTACAACGTTAATCAGAACAACGCGACGAATGTCATTCAAGGTCAAACCGGATATCATCAGCAGCAACAACAGCAGCTTCAAGCTCGTCATAACAACGGTCGGATTCTAAATCTCGAAGTACACGACGATAATTACAATCGTAACAATTACAACGCTCTTTCACGTTCCGGAAGTAGGAATTGCAACAAGGAAGAACAAAACGCTAATCAGACTCATCAGCAGAATTATAACAACGTTACGAAAACTACGGTTAACGCGAATCCAATGAATCATACTACGAGCAATTTGACGCTTTCTATCAATCATCAACCTAATAATAATTATGTCAAACCGGTGTTACATTCGACTGGAAATCCGACGAATCCGATTGGTTCGGGAAATGCTAATCTCGATGAGTTTTCTGATTTGTTGAGATACGCTGATGACGAAGCTTCCGAATCGAAGTCTCAAAAAGGATCGCAAATATCAATATCGCAATTGAGCAATGTTGCATCTTCCGGTTATCAAAGCTTTGCGGCTTATAGTCAAAGCTCCAGTCCTGTTGATCTCAGCAATAACGCCAATCCTCATATTCTCAATGCCGCTCCTTTAGCTTTTGCTAATCCGGTTTATCACATGGAAACCGGAAGAGCCAGGAGCGCCCGAAGAGGCAGCACAAGCTCTGAAGAAAGAGAAGGTGGAGGCGTCGAAGCTGTTCGTGGTGTTGATCTCAGCCCGTCACCTCCACCGCAAACCAACATCAGAAACATCCAACGCAACGGACCACCACAATGGAGAACTGGTAACAATCCTCATCGAGCCAACGAACAAACACAAAACGTTTGCTGCACCAGCCTTCGAAGAAGATTGTCACTCGACTCCAATAGAGATCTTTCGGATACCAGCGAAGAGGAAAGCTGCGCCACCAGACGCAGCAAGTCCAGAAGCCATCGCAGCGTCGATCAGGTCAGAATCGACCCTTTTTATATCGAAGAGACACTCAGGTGGAAAAATTGACACCGGGAACTTCATGTTGATTTCGAAGAAAACAATAATCATTTTTATTTCATTTATTCAGTTGTTTGGGTTTGTTTGGGTTTGCAATTTACAATTCTGTACTCGTGTTTTACAATTATGTTGAAAATGAATTTTTTTTATTTTAGAAATTTGAATTTGAATACAATTATAATTTGAATTTGAATTTCAATAAAAAAAATTTTATTTGAGAAAAATCGACCATTTGGATTTTCTGTTTTTATAAACTTTTTTTTTAATTAGAAGATTAATTCATTTTTCTAAAATTGAGTGAATTTAAATTTTCTTTTAATTTAATTTTTATTTTTATTTTTATTCAAATATGAATTGACAACTTTAGTAAAATAAAAAAATTCGTATTTTTCATCTTTCTTAAATTTGTCCAGTAGATTAACTTCTAAAAAATGGCTAAAATGTCTTCGTCCTCTTTTTTCAATAAAATAGCACATTTTCGCGAAATTGGATAAATTATTTTTTTAAGAATCAACATTAAACCCCGCGTCAGTTTTCGGCCGAATATTGGTTCCGGAACACCCTTTAGGATTAAGACTTCGACTGGGATCAACGACAAACACTTCATCGTCATTTTCTTCATTTTTCTCCTCGTTTCCGATGACGTCATCGTTGTCTTGAAACATTTCTTGCACGTCCTCTACGCATGCGTATTACCGAATCTCTATCTGATTTTTCTCTTGGTGTCAATAACCCACTAAATTTTCAAACGACAAGTTCAACGTTCAATGTACAAAGGCGTAACTAACCACTCGGCGTTTATGTCCTTTCCAGTACGAGGTCGAAATCGAGAGGTTGCAGAGTAGCGTTGACCGTCTCCGTGCCCGTTTGGGTACAACCGACGATACCGAAATTGACGGGATAGCACCCGACGCCAAAATGAAGAGCATCATCTCCAGGTACCATCAAAGCGACACGAAACGTCATTTTTTTAATCCCTTTTTTTAGTCCTCTCAAAAAAAGTCCCGGAAAATCGATAAAAAAAAAAAAAGAAAAAAAGAAATCGATGAAACATGGGAAAAAAAAATCAGAAATCGTTGTAGATAATAGAAATTCATATTAGAGTCATTAACGACGAAAGAAAGCCTTACTTCCGGTTCGAATCATGCATTTCGGTCCACTGCATTATTTCACTCATTCACGAAAGATTTTTTCATCGGCGATAGTCCGAAACTTCAATGAAGAAATAATTGGATAAATGCATTTATCGACGATCAAATTCTAGCTCTCTTCATCCCTCTCTATCTATCTCTATCTCTCTCTTTTTTTTCTTCATTTTATTCACCATCTTTTTTGGGTACGAAAAAAATGCAGGATTTCTTCAATTTTTACGTTTCTCATTTTTTGTTATTTTGTTTTTTCTCCGCGCGATAAAGAAGGCAGAAATGAAACGGTCTAATCGAAATGAATGTATGTTTAACTATAATTGTGTGTTCCTGTGCATTCTATCCGCTGCATTTGGTATACTCTGGCTTGATCTGGATCTTGGTGTAAGAGTCAATTATATTTCTAAGCTTTTCTCCATTTAACAGAAAATTATGAATACGAAAAAAAATTATTTATATATATATATATTTATATATGTATGTATGTATTTATATATACATCGAGATAATCAGATATAAACACACGACAGATGTCGAGATGACAGTAAAAAATCCTTTTCCTTCGCAAAAACAAATATTATCGATCTTTTTGGTGATTTCAAAAATTGATTTTTTTTTCGAGGGTAATCGAACCTTCGATTTTCATGTTTCGAAAATACACACATAAACACACATATTTACACATCGTATTTTTACCATTTGGGCTACCGGTGGAAAGTACGTTTGCGATTTACTCGAAGAAACGAAAAAAAAAATTCGGAATATTCCGAGTCTTTGTTTGGGTTTGTTTCAGCTAAACAAGTAATTGTTCCTTTTCGAAATTGACGCATGAAATGAATGAAAAAAAAGAAGAAATAATGGAACGAGGGAAGAAATTTCGTTTCGGACTTCCGGTCGGCAGCGATCGTACTTTCCGCTTTGCATTTCATGTTTATTCGAAATCGATAGTTCATTCATTTGCACGGATGTGTCACGACTGTTTTTTCTTCTTTTACGCGGAGATCAACGCCTCGTTGGAACGCAACGGAAATTTATTCATTTTTTTATTTTTCTTACGTTGAAATTTTCAAACGCAAAAAAAATATTTTTTTTTATCGTTATAAAAAAATCCATGATAATAAAAATCGTTTTTTTTTTAACGTTTACCATTGAAGAAATCGTTTTGATCATTCTTATGGGAAATCGACCATGATAGAAACGGAAAACTGATGAAAAAGAAGTTTTCGATGCGTCCCGACTTTGCGAGAGCAAATCTCGTTGTTTCGTGCGTTTCTTCAGTTTGCTCGCTAATAAAGCTTGTCTCTTGTTTCGTTACGTTGTCCGTATAATTGTTCGTTCCGGACGTTCCAAGTTCGAAGAATTTCCATTTTTTTGGGAAGCCAAAAAATTAAAAAAAAGAAAGAAAAGAAAAATTGTCGCACGAAAACAAAAAATTCAATTTTTTTCAAAACCAATTACGAAAAAGGAAAGTTTTTTTTTTTTCATTAATTCCCATAACAAAAAACTGTCAAAAATTGTGAAACAAAAAAAGCGTAAAAAATATATCTCTTAAAAAAAATATAAAACAAAAAATTGAATTTTCATTGCAAAGCTGCAATTTTTCAATACCATAAAATTGTGTTGCCCCTCTCCCCAAAAAAAAACAAATTTTTAATGAAAAAAAAAAAACAAACAAATCGAAACTGCGGAAGAAAAAAAGTATTTTGTTTCACCCGCAATTTTTGAGTACTTCGTGGATATCTCCGCGTCGGTGAAAGAAGTACGGGGATTTTCTCCAAACTTTAAGGGGTTAGATAAGAAATATTGCGAGTAGCCTAACCCCTTAAAAAAATCGAGAATGAACAAAAATATATATATATCATTGGAACAGTATCCAATTACGTGTTATCGTTATCTGTTCTTCTTTATCTAATGTTTAATTTTTTTTTAATTGTTTCGTGTTGGCTGAGCGTGAACGCAGCGTCGCGGCAATATTTTTTCGACGTTGATCGTCGAAGGAAAAAATGTTTTGTTTTAATTAAAAAAAAATGAAAAAATGGCTCTTTTGTCAATGGAAAAATATTTTCGTCGCAGGTTAATCTCTGTGGAGGAGGAATTACGGAGGGAGCAACAAAAGATGTCGGCAACATTGTCGTACAAGCAGCGCGTGATCGACGCGCAAGAGCAACAAATTGCCGCACTCGACGCCGCGAATTCACGCTTGATGTCGTCAAACACAAGACTGTTGTCCGCATTGAGCACGTTGAAGCAACGCTACAACGCAAAAGCCCAGCCCAATAGCGAGGCGACCGGACTCCTTCAAAGTATCGCCGACATTGGCGAGCTCAAAAGCTCCTCCTGCTGAACAAATTCCAACCGAGAATCCCCCGAAAGAGTTTGGTTGGAAAACAAAACGAAAATTGATTAATCAGAAAAAGAGATTTTGAAATTTTTATCTCCGTTTCGAGGGAAAGCCTCGAACGCTTTTTTTTTCATTTTTCAGTCATCGGAAAAATCATTTTCAATCATCAATTAGGCCATTATTTTTTTTAAGACAAATTCCAGTTTTTGAATAATTGTAAAATTGAGGAATGGAAATTCCATTTTATGAAAAACTTTGCCATTTTTTTTTTGATGGATCGAATCTTCCGAAGAATTTTTTCGATAAGAATTTCACTTTTTTCAGAATTGTAAAATTAAAGAATTGCTTCGAGGAATGGAAATTCACTTTTGTGAAGAGGTTTTCCATTTTTTTTAACATCGAATTTTTCGGTCTCGAAGAACATTTTTTCGACAAGAATCCAGTCTTTTCAGAATTGTAAAATTGACGAATTGCCTCGAGGAATGGAAATTAACTTTTATAAAAAACTTATCAATTTTTTTTTGTGATGGATCGAATTTTCCAGCCGCGGAGAAAATTTTTCGAAAAGAAAAATTTCAATTTTCTAGTAAATAGTAAAATTGAAGAATGGCTTCGAGGAATGGAAATTGACGATTTTCCACAAGAAAAATATTCATCTTCTCTTTTTCCAAATTCGATGAATCAATTTTCCTTTTTTTCACAACTCTTTCGGACCGTTTTTCGGGGATTCGTCCTCTCGCTGAGAAAGCTTGAAACGCAGAATAGAAAAAAAGGCGTGTCGTTGGAAAATGATCGTTGCGAGACACGAGCACGAGGCATAGAGGCTACTTAGCTTATAATTACGTACGGATGTGATGGGTAGGATCCGTTGTTACTGTCGCGAATCGCAGTGTCGACAAAACGAGAAAAAAAAACCGAAAGAAGTAGAATAGTTTGTACACGAACGATAAAGCAAAAAAAAAACAACAACAAAAAACGAGGAAACAAAGTACATCACAAATCTGGGTCAAGTTTTATCGTCATCGTTGTACATTCATGACTTTTCTGAAATCTTCATTCTCCACTACGCGACACTCGTGCTGTCCCGAACGATTTTTTTTTAAATCCCGCGGAAAAAAAAATTTTAAAAGCTAAAATATCGTCGATAAAAAAAAAGCAACAATTTGAGTTCGACATATATTTTGTACAGATGACGATACACGAAGGCGTCACTTCCTCCGTGTACACAAATTATTTTCAAATTCGCCATTTTTTTTTCTCGACTCTTCGAATTTTCTCCGCGGGAATTCGTCTCGAAAAAAAAATGAAAAAATCGAAATCCGACGTAAACAAAAAGTAGGGATTGCGCGATTAAGCTTGAAAAAAAATATCTCGTCGGAATCTTGTGTATATTCTCGTGTATATTTTTTCCTCCTTTTCGTTATTAAGAAACCCAAAATTCTCGCGAGTTGGATATTTGCGTATATATTCTATTTTTGTTTGTTTGCCAACGAATAATCTCAAAGCGACAATTATTGACTGTAATCTCAAGACACGTCTCTCCCCTTCCCCCACCCCGCGACCACGAAATCCTCGATTTAAGAAATAATATTTATTTAGTAGTTTCTACCAAAGATACAAAAGGATTTTTGACAACTTGTATAAAAAGTAATATTTTTTTTTTGCACGACCTTGTAAGATACGTTTTATTATTATTTTATTTTTGTTTTCTCGTATTATCTTCTCATTGTTCGTTTTCTCATTTTTTTTTTGTTTTTTTTTTGGTTATCTCGTCCCTCGTCGAGAGCTCGAAAATTTTCGGAATTCCCGACGCGTCTAGTTTCGATGTTTCTCTTTTTCATTCCTTTTTTTTCGTTTGTGAAAAAAATGTGTCGTTCTTCGTTGGCGAAGGAGAAAGCGCGATTGAATCACCGGGTGTCTCGTTTGAAACGGACTACAAATGAATTAAACAAAATAAATCGTTTTATTTTTCGTTTTCGAGATCTCGAGATGTCGAATGTAAATGGGACACCCTGGACGACGCTAATTACGAGTATACACTGCATGGAGCTCCCTTTGTATCATCGAACGTTACGTTTTGCCAACGGAAGTTAACGTATTGGCTGAATACAATGATGCATGGTGAATCAGCGAAAGAAATTGTCTAATTACGTGTAACGACCTTGAAAATGACCTTGACCTTGAAAAATGCTCGGGCGTGTGAACGTGTGTGAATGATCGGCTCGAGTAAAAGAAAAGAAGAACAAAAAAAGGGAGAACGAGAAAAGTAACGCGTGAGGGACGATCGTAAGGGAAAAAAGAAAGACTTAGTCTAATCCTAATGGAAAAATCGAAGAAAAAAGAAAAAAAGTATTATTCGATCTGTACAATAAGGCACTCTCCTCAAGGAGGATAATAATAATAGTAATGATATAATAGTATCGTTATTTCTTCATTTTTCGCACAAATATTCTTGTATAGAGTCGATTTTTGTTTTCTCATTTCTCTTCGTCCTCTTCATCTTCGTCCTTTCGTTAAATCCGCGACGTCCGGAAGTGACGCGCTCGTCGGTATATATATATATATATATATATATATATATATATATATACATATATATATAATTTTTCTTCTTTTAAATTAATATATTAACAACTATGCGAGAAAAACAAAAAATTGTTGAATTCGTGTACTCGAGCGTTTTCTCGACGGGGCGAGACGCCTCGGGACGAACCACGCGTTCCACTTTGCTCTCGAATACGAATCACTGTATTTAAGCGTTTAGCTATTATTAGCGACACTACGAACAAATAAATGATGACTATAGACCACCGGAAACGATTTTTTTTTTCATTTCGAACACATCGAGATGACGAAACACAGCGATCGCATAAATAAGTTTAATATTTATCATTAAGGGCATGACGAACATTGACATAACCTCACAAATTCTCGAAATCCGTTTTCTCGGCGTTGATTGAGTTAACGGTGAAAAATCGAGCATCAGTCTTTGTAGAATTCATAGAGACAGAAATAGATGCTTGAATTTAACGATAAAAATGTTTTATCCGTGAGAAATAGCGATTTGACAATTTCGACTCTCTCACACTCGTGTGTCACGTGGTACGTCTTCGACATGTCCTTAACACTTCGAGTGGATACTGGGAAGTTTCGACTCGTAACTTTTGTCGTGTAAAAACGTATTTTTCAACGCATAGAGAACTTCGAGCAAATCTCGTGGCATTTAATTTACGTTTTTCAAAAATAAATTCAGCTCTGTAAGGTATGGATCATTAATTACAAAAAAAAACGTCTCGACAAAAAAATCAAAAAATGCATATTTACCGAAATCCAAAAATTTGAAAACCGTCATGGGTCAGATTGACGAAATATGCACGTTAAAGAATGAGAGTAGCTGGAATTTTGATATTTTCATTCGAAACAATAATTCGGTGAATTCAGTAAACGACTTGGTTCTTGTAAAAACAATAATTTAATAATTCTCCCAATAAAAGTGTATAAATAATGAAATATCGTAAATATCGAAAAGACACTGTGTATAGGGGTTGTAAGAAAGTGGATCGATGATCGATCAGCAGCCAGAGTCGAATTGTATGAGGGGTGGTTCGTCGTAGACGGGTTCGTGATACCAAGGATCTTCGAGTCCCCAAAGATCAGGATTAAGATCTTCTCTGCCAGGTGGAGCAACTGGACAGCTGGGTGGTTGTGGTGGATATTTATCGAGATCGAAGAACCTTTCGATTTCTTCGATATTGGCGCCTCTGGGAATAGGCGCAGCGGGATCTCGTCGTGGTATTCTCATGGAAGCTTTAATTCTGGATGGACAAGCAATAATGGTGCCGAATTCGTCTTCCTCGAAGGACAAATCGCCTTCTTGGAGTTGTTGCTCGAGGGGAACGTCAAGATCAAATTCTGCAATTTGTCGATGAGCGGCTCTTTCGAATTCATCCTCGACGCGTTTTTGAGATTGTATCTCATCGAGGGTCATTTGAGTGCGTCTTGAGAATTGCCTCGCGGCTTCGACGTCCGGATGATCGCGACCGTACTGGACTTGGAACATGACGTGGGAAACGTCAGGAACTTTGTAAACTGATCGTGAACGTGGTGGACTAGGTACATATTCCAACTGATCCGGAACTTCGTCGATGTTCAAAATTGAATCGTCGGCTCCTTGAACCGCGTTCGCGCTTACGTTCGCCACCGCGATCACGAAGTCGCGTCTAGCGCTTTGCAAATCCTCCAGTTTGCTCTGAACCTCGGCACTCTCGACCGCGTCTTGCTGATCAAGTGTTTCTTGGATAACCTGCAACGATTTGTTCGCGATACCCCCCACTGCACCCTCCATACTTCCACCGGGTGATGACGGTGGTATGCAAACGATAGTACTACGATCCGGCTGCACCGCACCCGGATCGATTATTATCTTGTCTACGGGACCGTCGCTTATTGGCGTCGCTTGCACCACGTCCGCGTTCATCAAACGAGCCAGTTGTCTCGTTTCTTCCGATATCGCTGTTCCTGCCGCAGCCGGCTTTGGTACACGCAAACCGGATGGTCCAGGCTGCTTCAAAAAATGATTATTGTCAACTTTGTTTCCTTTAAGCTCGGAAATACCCAATGAGACTTTTTTTTGGGATTTTTGAAGGGGAAAGTAGATTCGATGTACGTGTTTGTGTGAAAATGAAATTAATGTTTGTAGATATTTTTATAGTTTTTTTTTTTCTGCTTTACAAAACTGTGCTAATGTTTGGGTTTGTTTGGGTTTTTCAATTTTGAAGCTTAGATATGGAATATTTGAACAGTTTTCGACACCTGCTCTTCGTCACTTTTCATCGAGGCTGAAAAACTGCTCAAACAGCTCTGGATATTTGCAACGTCAAAAAACGTTGTCGAAGATTCGAAAAGCAGGTGTCGAAAATGTTGCTTTTTTTACCTCATGGATGTTCCATTTCTAAGCCTCAAAATGAAGAAAACATCAAATTGCTCAGAAAGGAGATTAGCATAGTTTTGTAGAGCGTAAAAAGCTCCGTCAAATAAATATTATAACATATATATATATATATATATATATATACATATATATTTATCCTAATGTATCTCAATATCGGCAAAAGGCATAAAAGGACAAAAATTACAATTTTCCTTTTAGGTATCGCCCCCGATCTCTCGGTGACGATGTGACCTCTAGCGATGGCAGCATCGAGAGCCTGATCGGCGTGTGACCGGCTCCTTTCAGCTGCTTCAGTACCTTTCGCGATCGCGTTTTCGATGACTCTTATTTGAGCCTCGGGAGTTTTCGGCGGGGCCGATCGAGGCGCTGTCCTCGAGCCGCGTCCCATTCGTGCGTCGCCACCTACCGGAGCGGGTGTACGACGCGGTCGTCGCTTGGCGGCCGCTTCCGCTTTTTGCTTCGCCAAATCCATAGCTTTTATCTTCTCCTCAGCAGCTTTTTTTCGCATCGCCAAAGCTTTCGTCATTTGCGGTGCAGCGTAGTCGACTTTTTTAGGTGAACGACGGGCGACCGATTGACGCGACGGTCCCGCCCTCGGTTCCTGTGGCGGACACGATCCCGCCGCTGACTCCCTCTGCTGAACAACCGCTGAAGTTTGCGCCGCGCGCAACATCTGCGCTCGCGTCAGTGCCGGACGCGAAATTTTTCCACGTCCTGGACATTGACCACCACGGCTCGCCATTTCGAACGGGTTTTCTCGAACTCTCGACGCTACTTCCGGTTTATCCTCCTGTCGTTACGATTCTCTCTAGCTTTTCTCTGGTACACCGAAAAAACATCTTTTCGTTTCGTAACATTCTCTTTTTCCGTGAAAACGTGCGAAAATTTTTGAGGTTATGTCGAAGCGAGAAAAGCTGCTCTGGAGCCTGGAAGATAAGGGATTTTGAATCTGTTTTCTCTGAGACTCTCGTCGCAATCGAGTTCGCAACGTTTTCATGGATTTTCGTAGATCGACCCAAACAAACCCAAACAAAACGACCGCATCATCAAAATCGTCAATCCGTACCAGATTTTTTGTAATTTGGATTGAATATTTTTCTTTTTGATCATTCTGATTGAATTGTCAAAGTTCAGAAACTTCGTCGTATCCGAACTAACCTTTTTTTTTCTCGGTTTACGATTTCACAAGTGACAACTTCCGGTTAGTGAATTTTTCTTCAAAATTCGACGACGTGAACGGGAATGCGAGGGAGGAAGCGGTTCAATGATTTTTCTACACGGAATTTCGAAGATTTCACCTGTATTGAAAAATCATTTTTTTCGCCATTTTTTTTTTTTACATTTTCACGAGGACGAGATTTTTCGAGCGTGTCGTTGACAAGAGAAGGGCAGCTTCGAAAACGAACCTTTTTCAGATGGAGTATAAATAAATCGGCATTTCTTTGGGTCCGGTGTCCAAGATCATCACAGGGACATCACCTGGCCTCGTCTTTTGGCCCGTGTGCCCTTCATGTTTCGTCCTTACTCTGGAATCGTCCAATTTTACGATTACGATCAAAAGCGTCGCAGACGAAAAGCAAAAATTTTGCATCTCGTAGGCCGATCGTGATCTCGTTTCGCAAGAACTTCCGGTGTCGATACTTACGAGAATTTAGCGGGTCGGATGAGAGCCGGAAGTGGGTTTCGATGCTTTTCGTGAGCCTCCGACGATCCCTTCACGTCATCGTTTGTTTGGATGAAAAATAAACGTCATTTGATCAACCGAAATAATTGAAGGCATGACACGTGTTCTTTTTTTTTTATCGCGTGGTCTGCCAAGAGCAGACCACGAGATAACGGGACGATGACATAACCGCAACCGCCTCGGATTCACTTTGCCGCGGCGACTTCCGGTTTGGCGATCCTCGAAAAATCGAATTCCAAGCCCAACTTCCGGCCGAGTCGTATCCTCGCCGATGCTACTTGGGAACTCCATTTTCCATCGGAAGTTCCAAGGGCGTTTTACTTCCGGAATAACCTACCAAGAAATTTCATTTCTTGAACACCTATATCTCGAACTTCCGGTTACTTGGACCAGCGGAAAATGAGCTTTTCCGAGTAAAAACCATGTCATCAGGACCATGAAATGGGAGCGGAAAACTCGAGGAACCGGAAGTTGCACGGGGCGATGAATTCAAGCCTGGAAAATCCCTCGTGAGTTTACCGGAAGTCCTGCCGGAAGCGCACAATGTCATCAGCGGAATCGACCAGACGAGATTTTACTCGAAACCCTAACGAGTCAACGGCGAACAAAAGCGAGAGACGCGCGAGCATTTCAGCTGGACGCTTTCTCAAAAACAAACATCCGGAACTATTCGAAATCACGCCACTTCCGGGCGGATATCGTCCACGCTCGAATGCACGTCGTGACGAAATCGCATCCCGGAGCAAATCTTCAGAAGCGAAGGTTCAAAAAAAAAAAAACAAAATTTCTTAAAATATCCAAAATCTCAATCTCAATCAAAATCTCAATCTCTTCTTCTCTCTTGGTCTTTTGGGTTCAAAGATTCCTGCACCGGTGACCCCATCGAGACTCAGGGATCGAGCCAGTATCGGAGAAGTTTTGGCAACGAATATTCGATGTCCGAGCGCGAGTGGCGCACCGAGGGACGATCGGCGAAACAGCATGGTATCGTCTCTTTCCTAACGTATAATTAACCCTTTTCCTAAATCGTATAGAACGAAACTCAAAAATCACTTGGAACAAGCCATTGATAAGAAAATGCGATAAACATTCGAAAATGTAACTCCTGTCAAATCGAGCCGATTTTTTTTTGGTTTCCTACAGTTAAGAAACATATTTAATATTTATAATGACGACGCATCAACAATAACAATGTTAATAAATATTTCTTTAACGTGTTTTTGTGTTTGTTTGGGTTTGTTTGGTGCAAGCACAAAACGCGATATTCATTCAACAATTCGTCCATAAAACTACTTCCGGTTTTTTTCTTCCGGAACAACCGTAAACCTGCACACTTCCGGTCGTTTTTTTTCACATCCGTAAATAATCTCAAAAAATGGTTAAAATTGGTGTTATTATTATTTAAAAATGGGATGAATATAAGTAAAGAACGTTTTCAACGAAAATGGCGATTTTTTTAGAGTTTTTTAAATATTGATATTTTTCGATATATTTTCTTGACGATTTTCGTATGTTTTAATTAATTATGAATAAATATTAGGTGCAGATGTGCAGTATCGCCGTGAGCACCGTTATGATGCTAGCTCAGCGTACGTACGAAGACATCACTATGGAACACGTCAGGCATACTCAGGAGTACTTTCAAGGCCTCAAACAGCCGGACGGATATCCCGCGAACGTTCGCCAACTGTCGCGACTCCTAAACCACTTGAAGGAACGAGGCGAAATAATTTCGCCCTTCGAAGAACAGGAGACTAACCCGGAATCGTCCGGGCCACGACTGGATCACGAAGCACCGATAGACACGAACGAAACTTGAATAATTGCCAAATTACATATATACAATGTTTAATACATTTATCAAAAAAATTACGAATATCAACAAATATGTGGAAACCCAACATTTTTTTGTTCCTGCAAATGCAACGCAAAAAAAAAGCGAACCAACGAAAGGATGTAAAATTCAATGGGGAGAATTTTTTAAAAAATCGTGGAGACCAATAAAGAAACTTCGTGAATTTTTTTTTGATCAAACATTTTTTTGTATATTTTATTCTTCGCTGATTTTTTGGGAAACGAAAATATCGTCGAAATGAAAAAAAAAGATTTTTTTAAAGCTTAATGATCCTAATTGACAATTACGAAAAATCAAAATTCCTTTTTTTTTCATTTCCTACTTCAGATTCTACCGTTAAAAAGAAGAATTGAAACGTCTTGAAATGATCAATAAAAGAACTTTCGTTTCCAACTTCAGAACCGTCAAAATTGTTGAGCGAACTCGTCAATTCCTTTTGATTGATCCGACGGATCGGCGGAGAGGGGGGAGTTAAATTTTGCCAATGCAACAAGAGGGAACATCGAAGACGGAAAAGAGGGTTTCGATTGATTCGAAAGATGCCACCAACATCCAGCCTGTTTTGTACTCGTTCAGAGCAGTCGGCGGTGGATTTGGGTCCGGCAACGTGATGACCGCTATACGTCCTCCTTATTGGCTCTATCACGATCACGCCCTCGGCGTCGTTTGGTCGCTCTTCAACAAGGACAAGAATTACGTCGGTTCGTAACAACCGGTTTTCCATCGTCGATCCAACTCTGTCATTTACCCTCGTCAGTCCGATTTCGAAAAGCTGATGGAATCCAATTGCTTTGGTGATGTCCAATTTGAAAAGTCTGATGGCATCCAATTGTTTTGATGATGTCCAATTTGAAAAGTCTGATGGAATCCAATTGCTTTGATGATGTCCAATTTGGAAAGACTGATGGAATCCAATTGTTTTGATGATGTCCAATTTGGAAAGACTGATGGAATCCAATTGCTTTGATGATGTCCAATTTGGAAAGACTGATGGAATCCAATTGCCCAGATGATGTCCAATCTGGAAAACCTGATAGAATTGGACCAATGATGAATGATGATATCCAATTTGGAAAACCTAACGAAACTGGACTGATGACGAATGATGGCGTCTAATTCCATCATTTCCATGACAATTATCCATCAGCAATCCAATATATCATCAACTTTATCAAAAATACAAACACTCACGTAGTTATCCAAAATCAAAAAGCTGATGAAGTTTGTTTTGGCTTATGAATTGGATCCAGGAATAACGCAGCTTCACTGGTGTCTGCGATTTCTGCTGGACCTGAAAAACAGTCAGGGCGAATACACGGGAGACGTTGAAGTTTGCATCCGGTTGATCCAAGACGATTTGATCGAGCAGTACGCCAAGCTGGGTGAAACGATCAACGAATCCATGGAACAAACAAGTTTGGGGCTGAGCCAGAGCGAAACGAAGAAACCGGATGACGAAACTATCCAGAGTCCGATGAGGGAAACGACTTCCGGAAGTAAAAATGCTTTTTTGGAAGATAACGTTTCCGCTCCGACACCAGATGAACAACCCATGATGAGCTCCACCGTGAGGAATTCCATCGATTTGACGACGGATCAAGGCCAACACGGAGAATTTTCTCAAGCTGACAAAAAAGTTGGACCATCAATGTTGAAAATGTCTATTCTGGACAAATATGTCCTATTTATCAACTTTTGCAAAAATGTTTTTTTAGGATTTGAGATCGTCGGTAGCGGACTCCCGGAAATCCGGTGAAAAAAATCAAGCGCAAGAATCCAAGGAAAACTGCGACCAAGCGAAGTGTGGGACTTCAGATTCCAGCGAGAAGAAAAAGAAGGAAGCTGTTAGCTTCGTTTACAACGAAATGATTTCCAGAGGACCAGCACCCTGCAAGGAGGGTGAATCCATCGCGGATTTAATGGACGAGCGTGGATACTTCGAAGCTTCCCATCATCAGATGAGCGACTATGGAATTCACGTAGATCGTCCCGGTAAGCCTTGAACGATATCATGGATTTTGTATCTCTGAAAATGAAAATAATGATTAATTCGTCGAAATATATAAATTTGTAAATATATTTGTTTAATAAAAATCATTTGTTAATTATTTTTGTTAAAACAGACAATGTAAGTTGCAAAATGAATTTCACTTCCTCATTATCCAAACGATCTTGAAAATTTTGATATTTTTATTTCGCGTACACTTTTTTTTACATAAACATTCCGTTATTATTTATTTATCCCTGCGCAATCGTATAGAATAAATACGCTGAAAATGAAAATTCTTATTTATTCGCCGAAATATATAGATATATATAATTTTTTTTTAAAGATCATTTTTTTATTAATTATTTTTATTAAAACAACAGTCCAAGTTGCAAAATGAAATTTCACTTGTTTATTATCCAAACGATCTTGAAAATGTTTACAGCAGTTTTATTTCGCGTACACCTTTTTTCCACATAAACATTCGTTATTATTTATTTATTCCGTTGCAATCGTATAGAAATAAACAAATAATGATGGATCGATGGACGAGGCTAAAGTTTGGATCGTTGAGACTCGATACATCGATCATTTCGATTTTCAAAGAAATTTTCTTGTTTCCTGATTAAAGTTGAAAAATACAAATAAAAAACAAAGTTGCATTCGAACGATGCAAGATTCACAGCGATACGGAATTTTCGTTGCATCCCAACGAGGCGAACTTTCATCGTCGATGTTTCATACTTTTTAAAAATTTCTCACCGTCAACAGAAGTCGCGAACAGTAGAGAGATGGTGAATTTCCTGAATTCTTCGAGGCAACAGCACATCGAGAGGATAAAGAGGGAGATCGAGAGGCTCTACGGTTTGGAAAAGTATGCAAAATCTCAAATTTTGCGTAGAGACAAAATTGAAAAAATAGAAAAGATTATCCGCTGGAATCTTTTTTCAAAAATCCTTCGTTCCTCTCAGATTCATGGAAAACCTAAACGCTAGTGGATTCACCGCTTACGTCACGGAGGACCTAGCCAAACGAATGGAAAGTTTACAGGACGAAGAGGTCATCAAAGAAGCCGGAGAAATAACGATGAGAAAATGACGCAGTTGATCAACGTGTCTGTCACGAATTTCCATTTCTAAAAGATAAACAGTCATTTCGATTCAAGGATTTCCAAAGCCAAATAAAATTCATTTTCTGGACTATCAAGAAACCCAAAGAAATCTCGTTGAAACTGGTTTCCTCGAAAATCCAACCAAAACCTAGCAAACATGAAACATAAGTTCCAGACCCTCTTATTTGGAAAATACAATTGATATATGTACACAAACATACGATCCATTTATTCTAGTCATCACGGCTGGCCTGGTAACTTCTTACATTCAACTTATGGCGAGAAGAGAGAAAAAGAAAAGGGAAAATAAACAGCCGAAATAAAAGAGACGTAAGATTATCTCGTGTTAACGAGGTGTTGGTATTCCATGCTCGCCAGTGACTTTTGGGTCACTTGAAACGTTGGAATAATAATAAAAACGGAATAATAAAAAGACAATGGAGAATAAGAACCGCGAGTCTCGGCTCGCGATGCGTTTAGGAATCTCAGCGTGGCGTTTCTTCGACTACGCTTACGCACGAATCGTATTATTCGTCTCCTCGGAGTCTCGAGACCCCTCGTCCGGTTACTTGTTGTTCAGGGTTATATCCTTGAATTCCATATCCGGCAACAACATTGATATTTGATTATCTATTATCTGAAAGAGTTCGGGAGGTTGCGGCATTCTTCCGGTCTGGAGCTTCGACCACACTGGAACGTCTGCCGGAACGAAAAAGACGAGGATCAATAAACTTCTTCCGGAGGGAAGTATCAAAGAATTTCTACTATCTGATAATAATTCCATTAGGATTCTCAATCGAAAGTCATTCTATCCAAAGATTGAAATATAGAAGAATCGAAAATAAGAATATCGGCCAAAAATCGCGATCTTACCGTTCAACAAAATTTCAAAAGCCCCTGATGAGATCAGCTGACCCTCGATGGCGTTGCACATGAAGAAAATCATTATGCAAGCGTAAAGACGATTGTTGATGCACCATTGCCACCACGTTGACATCGGCTGTGCCATTACTGGCATAATGTTAACGCCCAGAATAATTAACACTATGAAGACAATCTTTGCGGCGCCCTGTTAGGAAAACATCCAAAAATGAATTATCACAGCTAGTTGTAGGCTGCTTTATCCAGGAAAAGACGTTTTACCAGAAATTTGGCGATCCACATGTTGTAACCTGGTGGATTGTAATTCTCGCCATAGATCTGAAGTTCCGGATACTTTTGGTGTAAGATATTAACGTAATCTTCGAAGACTCGTTTGTAGCCACAGGAATAGCTGAAATGGAAAACGGCTACGATGAATTCTTTCCTTGAAAGTAACGATTATTTCATGACAACCTAATAACTTGTTCTCTGGTCTTCACGGACCGTATAGTTATTCCTGTATCATCAAGAACTCTAAAGTCCAAAGTACTCCGGACAAGGTACGGAAAAAACATTTACTGCCGGATGTTAAAGCCATCGGAAGCTTCAATTAGTCAATTAGGTATCATCGGTGATCGCACTCCTACAAGCCAGATCTGGTTCTCGAAGTTTGATTTTTTTTTTGGAAAGATGTCTAAAACCCAAACAAACCCAAACAAGCCCAAAATGACTGGATCGCCGCCGAAGGTCTTTCGGCTTCCTATTGACCATCCATTGATAACGGATCGAATTCCGCTTGACTTCTATTCGCCGCCCAATCGCGGTTCCCTCATAAATGGGCGGTTTTATACGCAACCGGAAATTCAGGGAAATGGAATTTGCTTACCAATAATAAAACCTGAGCGTCGGTCCGCTATTCGCGCCGAGTTTGGTTAAGGACATCTCATCGTCGGCGGTTTGCGCACTCGTGTTAAGAGCGCAAAGAAACACAAACGTGCACACACTCAACTTGATTGATATCATTTTTCCTTCTATATCATTTGGAAAAACGAGACGAGGAAACGAAAGAAAACGGAAAACGGAAAAAAAAAACGTTGCGTTCTCTCGGTCGCGTCAAATAAATACTAGTTGACTAGTTTTTCTTTTTTTTATTCCTTTGTTCACGAGACCGACTTGAGCGAAACGTTCGATAGGACGGAACGCTCGCCAGAGCCAGCGTGAGCCTAGCAGGACAACCTGCTGATTATCTCGCGACGTTGCCAGACTTACGCCGCACCTCGCCACGTACACGCGCGAGGGTGGAAAGAAATGCAATTTTATTTAACGTTTGTTCGATTTTCGCTATGGAAAGTTTCCTCCATTACTTTTCGAGCCTGATAAAAGACAATTTTATCGGGGAAACAAAATGGCCGCTCAAAAATTGGCTCCCGATGTTTCCCCGCGTCAAAGATAAATTTCAAAAACGATCTTTTGCAATGTTACCGTTGCGGTGTCGAAACGCGTTTGGTTTTGAGTTTGATAAGTTCGAAGCTTTTTTTATCGTCAAGAATATTAAGGAAATACAGCTGTAATAGATCGTCGCAATGATTTCTGATAATTTAACCTCAATATCGACATTTCCGCAATGTTTTTGTCAATTTTTGCCTAATCTGTAACGTCGAAATGTAAATTTCGAGGCTCACGTCGTTTTTCACGAACTGCGCCATTGAAGGGCCTCGCGCATGGACTTTAAACCCTTCCGGCCCAGAAACGAGCGCGAATCGATAACCGAAGCGCGGACGGTTAAAATAATCTCTAGTTAGAATCATATCGACCATCTTGAGTCATCTCGCCACGTGCTTCACGTGCTTCTTCCTTCAAGTGTTTTGTTTCTTTATCTTGTTTTTTTTCATAAAACGTATCGTCATCGTCACGACAAAATATTTGGCTTGTTTACCTTGCGTGGCTCTAATAAATTCGCTGTTGAAGAGAAATCCCGCAGTTGTCGAAATGGTTTTGCTGGGCGAGATTTTTCCGAATTTCAAGGCTCCTACGACCGCCGGGATATTAGATTTTCACGAATGGCTCGACAATTCGTAAGTTATGACCGTTACGGCGTTCCTTGGTTTTATCATCTGAAAGAGACGAAGATTTTCCGAAGCCGGTTTTTTCGTACCGATTTTCTGAAGCCGGTTTTTTTTTCGTACCGATTTTTCGACGCCGGCTTTTTTTCATACCGGTTTTCCAAAGCCGGTTTTTTTTCGTACCGATTTATCGAAGTCGGTTTTTTTTCGTACCGATTTATCGACGCCGGTTTTTTGTCGTATCGGTTTTCCGAAGCCGGTTTTTTCTCGTATCGATTTTCCGATGGCGATTTTTTCAGTTGGGCTATACTGTTCTCGCATCCCCACGATTTCACACCGATTTGCACAACCGAGTTGGCCAGAGTGCTCAAACTGATGCCGGAGTTCACCAGACTTGGCGTCAAGCCGATCGCCGTCTCTTGCAACTCCCTCGACTCGCATATCAAGTGGATCGAAGTAAAAAAACATTCTAGCCCGCTCCACCATTGCCAGAGCAATTTCTGACGTTCCATCCACCGTTAGGACATCAAGAGTTACGCGGGTGTGACGACACCAGGATTTCCCTATCCGATAATCGAGGATGAGTCCAGGGCTATCGCGACTCAATTGGGTATGCTGGATCCGGACGAATTGGATAAAGACGGCGTTCCAATGGCGGCCAGAGCTGTATTCGTCATCGATCCTAAGAAAAAGATGAGACTCTCTATTCTGTACCCG
Source organism: Ophioninae sp. B BG-2022a (assembly GCA_030522765.1). Classification (NCBI taxonomy): domain Eukaryota; kingdom Metazoa; phylum Arthropoda; class Insecta; order Hymenoptera; family Ichneumonidae; species Ophioninae sp. B BG-2022a. The sequence goes on along the minus strand of JAPYZJ010001170.1, from coordinate 31,478 downwards.
GCGACCACCGGCAGAAACTTTGAGTGAGTTTCTTTCGTCGATGAAACTCGATGATATTCTACGCAAAGTACTAATTTCATTCGTTTCGTCCAGTGAAATTATCAGAGTCATCGAATCGTTGCAGCTGATGGACGCCCATGGCGTTGCCACTCCTGTAGATTGGAAGGTAATCGAAAATCAGAGTATTCGTCACGAACCTTTCAAGTCTTCGGAAACCTGAAATTTGAATTCGATCCATTATAATTGATGAGATAAAAAAACGCTCGTTCTAGCCTAAAAGCCTAAAATCCTTGTTTTTAGGATTCCACGAATTTGCGACTTCGAATACTTTTGGCTTCTCAATTTTTCAAAACAATAAAATCCTATAATGACGATAATAATTAATACATCGAAGAGATGGACAAAAATTTCTTTTTGCACTCCAATGCACGAGCCCTAACGTCCTGCCTCAAATTTTCAATTTCATCTCATCGTTTCCAGAAAGGAGATGACGTCATGGTGCATCCAGCGATGAGCATCGAAGACGCGCAGAAGCAATTCAGTGGAAACGTGAAAACGTTGAGTGTACCATCAGGCAGGCAATACATGCGTTTCGTTCCACAACCGGAAGTTCCTGCCAAAAAATGAAACCCTGCACAAATTCCCGAAGTAATATAATTTATTTTAGCAACATTTCTCACGATACTGGATACTTATTATATATTTCGATATTTTTTAATAAAAAAAAAGCAATTTAGATAAAAACCGGATGTGTTTTCGAAGGGTAGAGGAAAATTGGTGGGGTCCGTCGTTTCCTGTACAAACGATTACGAAATCTCGTGCGAATGCTCTCCTCGCTTTTGCAAACAACAAAAGAAGCCGTTTATTATTTCACCTAGTTATTAATTAAAAGTACACTGCGTTATATACACTTTTCCAAGTACACGTTATTTTCTTGCGTTTTTTTTTGTTTCGTTTTTTTTTTCTTACGATTTCTAGGCGGATTGTATAATATTTACACTTTTCGTTTCGCATTCGTATTTCTTCCATCATCTTCTCTCGCTCTCATTTAATTCAATTAATCGCTACGATTTTTCTCATTCGTTTAATTCACGTTTTCATATTTTTATTTTATTTATTTATTTATTTCCTTTTAATAATTATTCGTTTATTGATTTACTTAAACTTCTTGTCTAATCGGTACGGTTATATTATTATGCGTATAATAATATATACGTTGTGGATAGCAGTTATATAAAACAGTCCCTGGTCAAAACCAATAAGATCGAAAAAGGATAATAAATTTAACAAAATTATATTCCATTATCGTTAATCGTTACGTCTTTTCTCCTCACTCCTTCTCTCTCGTTTTTTCGCAATTAAAACGTTTACATATACCACACAAAGTATCATTAGCACAAAATACTATTGCGGGATGGGGGGGGGGGGGGGGGGTGTCGGGGGGCGGCAGACACCACGGGGTCACCACACAGTGTTTACCTTTTCTTTCTCACGATCATCATCATCACCACCAATCGTTTCGTTATCACTCTGAGTTCACGTGTTCAGTTTCGTCGTTTCAACGAACGCGGTGATAAAAAAAAAGCAAAAAAAAAAAACGAACGCCACTCCGCGTCTCCATCGAGTCGTGCAGACTAAAAGTTTTTCCCGGAGTTTTTCAATCTGGACGATTTCCGTATCGTCCGTTGAGTCGGAGTTTTGTTCATCGATAATTTTTTTTTGCTCGTCGATCGTGTGATAGCTCCGGATCGATTGTCGTTATCAGCAGTTGCTTTGCTGTTGTTTTTATAATTGATGTTGGTGTTAGTAGCAGCAGGAACATCAGCAGCGGCAACTTCAGCAGCAACAACCATAGATCGATCCTTCGAACGTTGAATAGTCGTGAGTTCGCTCACGACGTTTTTTTCCCATCACTCGCCACCACCGCCAGGTCCATGGGACTCGTCATTGTTGATATCGCCCTCGACCATTCTGGCTTGTCTTTCAGCAGCGGCGCGTGCTTGTCTACCAGCGCTGGATCGGAGATTCTTTCTTTCGGGTGGTGGTTCGATGCTGGTGCGTTTTCCGCTTCTCGACTTTTTGCTCTTCGCCGATGATGACGAGGGTGTGACGATTTTTTGTTCGTCATCTTGCGTCTCGTTGGTTTTACAACTATCAGCCTTTGGATTGGATGTTTGTATGGTCGGTGAACCCGACGACTTATCGGGGGTTTGGTTGTCCTCGATCGGTGCGGATTCAACGGACTCTTTATTGCTATTGCTTGAAGTATTGAGCGAGGTTGTTTCATCCTGGTTTTGGGTTTGCGAATTGCTCGGAGGTGGTGGCGTAGATTCTCGTGTGATTGGTGGCGGCGTAGTTTGCCGTTGCGAGGGTGCAGGGGTCAAGGTCGTCGGGGTTGGTTGAAGGGTGGCTGGCAACGGCAGTGTTTTGCTCGGCATTGGACGAAGAATCGGTTCGATCTCTAGACTCGACTCTGTCAGGGTGATCTTGGGTTCGAGTGAAATTTCCGGATTGCTCGTTCGGCTTCGTTTCGAAACCGGCTCTAGTGTAACCTCCAACGAAGCTGGTATTTGTTGTTCTATCGCGTGTTGATGATCAACGATTCCACCACGCGATCGTTTCGGTCTTTGCATGTCTTCGAGATTTCTCGTTAGTAATTCCGCACTCGTTCTACTCAATTGCTCAAGTGCTTCCTTCATTTCTTGCTCTTTGCTTTTGCGCTCCAATCTCGCCGACAAATCGGCTATTTCGCTCAATTCGATCGTCGTCTCTTTCTTTTCGCTCGGACGATCCGGCGGTGGCGGTGGTGGTGGCGGCTCGTTGTTTCGCCTTCGATCGATTTCACTGTGCAACGCCATGTCGGTGTATTGTTGCAACGAAAGTGCTGGATCCAACGAGTATCGAGATTTCTTTTCAGCCGCTTCTTTACGCTTTATCGACTCGGCGACCATTTCGCGTTGTCGAGAACTACTAGAAGATGGCTTCCTCGAGGAACTCGAAGTCGCTGATGGACCACTGGTCGACGAAGAGTTTTGCGGATTGAGAAGTCCGCACTGTGCCAAACTCTCGTAAGCCGAGGAAACACCACCAGGTTGCATGGAGAACGGATTCAAGCCACCCAGTCCTAACGGGGTGTAGAGTAAACTGGGATTTGGAAAGAAAAAGGGAAACGGCGTGGTGGTTGGCATCGATGACGAGGTCGAGGTCGAAGGCGCTGAAGATTTCGACGACGAGGTTGAATCCATTTTATTACGAGATTTGCTACTCGTAGCTGTTGAATTCGTCGAATTCGACATTTTCCCAACGGATGAATTAACAACGTTCGTTTCGGCTTGACTTGTCGAAGCTCCACCTCCCAAAGCAGCTTCCATTCCAGCCAGAGACGGTAAACCCAAACCCGCCAGATTCGCGAACAGCGAACTCGTAAGATTCATATTCGACAAATTGCCCAAATTACCGAGTCCACCGAGAGCACCGAGATTCGGCAATCCACCGAAAGGCATCAACAAAGGATTGTTCTTCGGATCGAAATTCCCGAGTGACAAACCCGAGAGCAACGAATTATTGAGATTCCCGAGTGACGAAAAATTCAAACCTGAAGCTGCGGCAGCAGCCATCGAAGAAGCCGCAAGATTCGCCGAGTTGGTTTGTTGGCTTGTCGGACTGGGCATCATCGGTGGCCTACCTGGACTCTTTCCCTTGTTTACGCCTCGCTCGTTTCCAGGCAAACGTTTTTGTAAATCATGAGGCAAATTGCCACGTTCCTTCACCAATTCCGCCCATTTCGGATCAACGTCGAACATCGGATTCTCGATTAGCCATTGACCGAGACGTTTCAATTGTGGAGCTTTGCTTCCGGTGACTTTTTTACCGGTTAGCCTATTGATCACCGCGACGTTTTCCTCGCCCGTAAGCTTCTTCCAATCGAGCAAAGATGGATCGACTCGTGGCCTCCGTCGTCTCGGTGCGCTCAAATATTCCGCGCCCATTTGCTCCGACATTGCTGTTTGCTCGGCTAGCCATTTGTTGACTTTAGCTTCGTGGGAATACGAGCCTATTTTCGACGAGTATTCGGCGACTTTGTTGATATCAGCTATCATAGCTTCGTAACTCTTTCGATGACTGCTAGAAGCCAAATGAGCAGAGTTGAAAGCTTGCTGCTGCTGTTGATGCTGCTGATGATGATGTTGCTGATGTTGATGATGCTGTTGCTGCTGCTGTTGCTGCTGCTGATGCTGCTGCTGTTGCTGCTGCTGTTGTTGCTGCTGTTGTTGTTGCTGATGCTGCTGTTGTTTCTTCAATTCACGGTTTTGATGCTCCGCTTGTGCCAGAAGAGCGGCGAAACTGTCTTTGTGCGAATGCATCGACGGCGGCGGATGATTCGAACCCGACGCTCGTGATGATGGAATCGACGTTACCGTTATGGAAAACGGCTTTTGCGACGGTGCTGGTGGATTTGGCAAACCTATTGGCGCTGATGTTGGCGTTACCGTCACGTTTGGCGTTATTGGATTCTTCTTACTGTGCTCCGGATAATGCGTACTCTGCTGCTCCTTCGCCGCGCTCAGACCCAATACTATCTCGTCCAACTTTCGACGCTTCTTCTCTTTTCCCACCACTGGCTCGTCCGTCGGCTGTCAACACACGGATCATCAGGAGTTAACTGTCATTCGTTAAAACTTTGCCTCTGTTGGTGATTGTTTCATGTGGTGGGAGGAATATCTTCGAGAATGGTGAAATTTTTAGGTTATGTTGGGTTTGCTGTATGGTGGGGTTAAAAGGGTAGGAAAAACACTGGGGATTGGAGAGTGGGGTTGTTTGGGTTTGTTTGCGTTGGGTTGATGGAATGATTTATACATTAATCGATGTAAGCCTGAGGGAAGAAAACTGGAAAGATACAAAAAACGATTTTTGTTTGGGTTTGGTTGGGTTTGTAAACGGGAAAACTGGAAAGTTTGAAAAGCACAACTTTTGTTTGGGTTTGTAAACGGGAAAACTGGAAAGTTGGAAAAAGACTATTTTTGTTTGGGTTTGTAAACGGGAAAACTGGAAAGTTGAAAAATCACAATGTTCCTTTGGCCTTGTTCGGGTTTGTAAACGAGAAAACTATAAAGTTGGAAAAGTACAATTTTTGTAAACGAGCTTCAAGCCAAGCTCTTGTCCGTTTACTCACGTAATTCTTCCGTTTCATCAATTTGTCCAACATGCTGTCGAGTTTGCCTTTGTTACTGCTGACTTGTTTGTTTTTGCTCGGCATTGAAAAGTCTTGGACCTCGTTCATCATGTCTTTGCTGCTGGGCTCGGTGGTAGTCTTGAGGTATCTGTTCCATGTAAAAAAAAAAAAACAAATTGGAAATCGTCACGAGTTCTTCTCATTTCGCTCGATTTTACACATGTTCGAGAAAAAGAAATTCAGCTTTTTCGAATGTGTCGAAATTCAAAATTCGAATTCTCGGAGGAAAAAAAAAGGAAAAAAAAAATGAACTTCGTACCCAGAAGACAAATCGATGGGAGTGAGAGTACTCGAGGTGCCAGGAATGATCGTGGTTTTTCCAGGCACAGTGTACTTGAGATCGAAGGGCATGTTGGGTGTCCTCGCTTGTTGATGGGCCGGTGGAGGTTGCATTGGCGTCGATCGTCGAGTCTCCTCAGCTTGCGATTCTTCGTTGATTTCCCAGGAAGTTCCGGGCATCACTGGTGGTTTCGCTAGCGTCGGGGGTGGCGGTTGAGGCGTCATGTGACTGCTGTTCAGCAGGGCGTGAAGTTTCGCTGTAAAAGTTAGGACAATGGATATCAATGTGCCTGTAGAAAATCATTTTTCAATCTTTTGCCAAATTTGGATCACGGATTTTCTTTGAGTTTGTTTGGGTTTGCAATTTTTTCGTAACCCAAACAAACCGAAACAAATTTGGATCATAGATTTTCTTTGAGTTTGTTTGGGTTTGCAATCTTTTCGTAACCCAAATAAATTTGCATAGCGTTCCATGAGTTTGTTTGGGTTTACAATCTTTTCGTAACCCAAACAAACCCAAACAAATTTGCATCACGAATCTTCTCTGAGTTCGTTTGTGTCCAATCTTTTCCCAACCCAAACAAATTAGGCTCACGAATCTTCTTTGACAGGATCCAATGTTCAAAATTGGGCGAAAACGTACCTCGTTCGGTTTCCACGTCAATAGCGATGTGTCTTTTCCGTTTTTTCGACGCGACCGCGGCATTGGCATTGGTGATGGCAACATTGGTTGGAGCGGTGGATGTCGCGATGCTGCTGGTGTTGTTGGTGTTGCTGATGCTGGCGATGGTGTTGGTATTGGTCGGATTGTTGTTGTTGTTGTTGTTGGTGACGTTGGTATTGTTGGCGTTGTTGTTTCCGTTATTGGAATTATTGTTGTTACTGTTATTGTTGTTGCTGGCATTATTGTTGTTGCTGATAGCGTTGTTCGTGTTGTTGTTGCAGTTATTAGCGTTGTGATTGTTTCCGGGAACGTTGCTGTTGGAGTTTCCGGCGCTGGTCGCGTTTGCACTTCCGGTCGCCAAAGCTCGAGAAACACCGTGATCCGTCGTAATCGTAATGACCTCCGAACTGTTGTCTTTCTCGTTGACGCATTGTTGCGCTGCATTGCTCGCCTCGAATTCATCACCGGCCGTGAAATTCACCGCCACTGGCCATTCCTTGTGCTCGATCGCGTGGACTATGTGCATCAAGCGCGCCTCGATCGCGTGTTCCTGTTCAAAGACACCGGAAGTTACGATTAGAAAATTACGAATTTTGTTTGGGTTCGTTTGGGTTTGGGATTTTTTTTTTGTTAACTAGCCTAATTAGCGTGGTCTATGTGCATCGAACGCGCCTCGATCGCGTGTTCCAGTTTGAGGAAACCGGAAGTAACGTTTAAAAAATGAAGAATTTTGTTTGGGTTAACTAACCTAATACTTAATTTACATGATAAGGGAACGGGGCCTATGATAAGGGGCGTATGACCTTGAATTACCTTGGGCCATTTGACCGACGATTGATAGCTATGAGCGAGAAGCTGCGCGACCGTTGGCTCGTTGTAATCGATAGTTTTGTCCCGAAGGACAAAAGTATCGATTTGAGTCAACCGTGAAAGTGGCTGGATGACTTCAAGATCAGGAAACATGGCTTTGAGTTCAGCTGCTTGAACACTGCATTTGTCCTCAATTTTGGTGCCTTTACTTTGGTCCGTATCGACGTTGGTAGTTTTCATCTCGATCTGGCTCATTTCCGGTTTGTCTTTTTCCTCGACTTTGCCGCTTTCGAGGACAACGAGATCGTCCGTCGTTTCAGAGTTTTTCGTTGATTCGACATCGTTCTTGGAAGGTTCAGCCGGGGTCGTTTCTTCGCTGGTTTCATTAGGGGGTTTGATGATCGAATCGTCCGGGTTCTCTTTGGCACTGCTTTCTTCTTCCATTTTTTCCGTGACTTTCTCGATAACCTCGTTAACCTCTTCGTCTCGTTTCTCAATGACGACGACTTCGTCCTCGCTTGCTGGAACTTCGACAATTTCGACTTCCGGCTTCTCCGGAGATTCTTCCGGTTCTTTCGCCTCTTTGGTCTCCTCGTCGGTTTTTTCTTCCTCCTTTTTCTCTTCCGGTTCTTCGGTTTTTTCAGCTATCGGAGATTCGACTTCCGGTTTGGTCTCGGTCGCTTCGACTTCCGGTCGATCATCTACTTTCGATTCGGATTCTTCGGATGGTTTTTCCTCGACGATTTTTTCCTCGTTCGACACTTCCACGATTTTTTCCTTTTCGACCTCGAGCTCCGTTACTTCCGGTTGGTCCTCTTCCGGTTTCTTCTCTCCTGAAACTTCCGGCTCGATTTTTTCTTCTTCCGGTTTTTCCTCGGTTAGAGGCACTTCCGGTGGAAGAGGTCGATTATCCTCGTCCTCGACGATGACTTCTTCGACGGTTTTTTCCGGCTCGGGAGTTTTCATTTTCGTTGGCACACTGGTTATCGTCAAACCGTTCGCTGATGATTCTTCGAGTTTATTTTCGGTTTTTACGAGCGTAAGTTGTACGTGACTTTTATCAGAACCGGAAGTATCGTCGATTATCTTTTCCGGTCCTCCGTCTTTCTTCATTCCGACTTTTTCGATTTTTAAAGTACCTTCGCCTTTTTCCAATTTAACGACGATCTCGTTTTTGTCGAATTTCAATATGTCCTCGCGACTCTCGATTTTTATTGCTTTTTCAACTTTTTCGAATATTTTCGGGGCTTGCGCTTGCTGAAGACCGTAAATACTCTTTCCCAACATTTTGTGGAAGGAAAAGTCAGCGTCGTTCAATATCGTTATGTCTGTACGACCCAAACCGTGCTTCGCTGCACCCAACAATAATTCCTTGTCGTGCTTCCCAGGCTGCCACCATTCTGGCGTATCACCCGATGGCTGACACAATGACAATCTCTCCTCCAGATGCGGATGCGACAGAATCTCCTCTCGGATCTTACTGAGAAGGTCCACACGACCCAGGATGTGCCTCGCCTTGTTTGGGGTTAGGTGCTCTACTGGAATGTCCGCGTGGCCTGAAATATGAATTTTCTCAGTCATTAATGTGTCTTGTACGAAAAGATGGATTTTTTTGTTCGTGAACATGACTCATTTGTAAACATGAATTTTTTCATTCGTAAAAATGAATTTTTTCATTCGGAAAAATGGATTTTTTCATTCGGAAAAATGTCTTACTCCAAAAATGGACTTTCTTGTTCGTAAAAATGTCTCAGACGAAAAAACGGATTTTCTTATTCGTAAAAATGTCTCGAACGAAAAAACGTATTTTCTTATTCGTAAAAGAAGGCTCATTTGCAAAATTGGATTTTCCCATTCGTAAAAATTGATTTTTTCCTTCGGAAAAATGTCTCATTCGCAAAAATGGATTCCCTCGTTCGGAAAAATGTTTCAAACGAAAAAACGGATTTCCTTATTCGTAAAAAAGGCTACTTTGCAAAAATGGATTTTCCCATTCGTAAAAATCGATTTTCCTATTTGTACAAACGTCTCATTCAAAAAAACCAATTTTCTCGTTCGTGAAAATGTCTAATTCAGAAAAATGGATTTTTTCATTCAGAAAAATGTCGCATTCGCAAAAATGAATTTTCTCATTCATAAAAATGTCTAAAAATCATCGTACTTTATTATCTCTTTTCGATTTTTCGCGAGATACAAAAAATCGTGAAATAATCAACGAAAACGTTCGGATCGGGAATTACCTTCGTCCTCATTGCTTTTCATGTTGCAAATTTTCTTGAGCATTGCCCTGAACGACATGTAATAATCGGTGAGATCGGCGTCGGTTTTTTTTTCGAATCTCGCGATGTTCTTGAACTTCGTCCAGTCGTATTGGGCCTTCTTGCGATCGTAATTAACTCCGTAGGTCGAGACGACGCGCAAAAATTCATTTTCCTCGCGACGCGACCACTTGGCTTTCTGTTCCTCAAAGCGAGTCCTCTCGCGCTCCTTAACCATCGCCTCCATTTTCTCTCGCCTCTCCATTTTCTATAAAACGCGTCGAAAAAAAAAAAATTAGAAATAAAGAAAACTAAAAGATTAAAGAAAAATTCATTTTTATGTAACCCAAACAAACCCAAACCAAAAAGTGTTTAAAGTTAACGAAAATCAGTTTTATCGAATTCAATCAAACCCAAACAAAAAAAGAGTATAAGATTAACCAAAAAATCAGTTTTATCGAACCCAAACAAAAAAGAGTATAAAATAAACCAAAAAATCAGTTTTATCGAACCCAAACAAACAAAAGTGTACAAAATTAACATAAAAAATCCCTTTTATCGAACTCGAACGAAAAAGTATATAAAATTAACCAAATAATCATTTTTATCAAACTCAAACAAAATAAAAGTACAAAATTAACCAAAAAGTCATTTTTTTTTATTTCCATTATACGACCCAATAAAAAATGTCTTTCTTAACGAAAAAAAAAATCAAAATTGAACTAGACGAGATTTTTGATAATACGGACCAAGAGATACATGGCGAGTTGTTGCAAATCCCATCCTTGCATGTTGAGCGGTGGATCGGTGGTGGTGCTCGCGTGATTCGCCATTTCGACTTGTCCCTGTTGTTGTTGTTGCTGTGACTGTTGTTGCTGTTGCAATTGTTGCTGTTGTTGTTGCTGTTGTTGCTGTTGATGATGTTGGAGCTGTTGTTGAAGCTGTTGCTGCTGTTGGCCGAGTTCCATTCCCGTTTTGGCTTTAAGCATGTTTTTGGGATCGTCTTTTTTGACGATGGTACGCTGATAAGAGGTTATAACGCGCCTCAGCCGAGTATTCAAGTCGACAGTGCTTGGCCACGATTTCTCGTCGTCGATGATTATGTCGGCGCCGGAATCGTGACTTCCACCAGCCGTTTCGATAGGAATCGGAGTATCGGCTTTTACCGAAATTGCCGGAGAATCGGCCGGCGTTTCAGCTCCGAATTTTTCCGAATCTTTCGAATCCTTCGGCAAAGCCGTCACTTCCGGGTCCTCGTTCGTTTCCGATTCCACCACCATGTTGTTGCTCTCTTCTCTGTTGGCAAAAAAACAAACAAACGAAACGTAAACAAAACAACGTTTTTTTTTATAAAATCGTTATTTCGAGTTTTGGCGAAAAAAAATATGGAAAATCCAAAAAAAATTGTTTTTTTAAACACGCTTGGCGATTCCTCTTTCGAATCGCCGACCAGCCGATTCCTCGAACTGAAAAGAAAATGAAAGAAGAAATCCGAAGACCACTTTTTTTTTTGGTTTTTTTTTTTTTCGGAAAATACGGTGGATATTCGTTTCGTCCTGGGAAATTATGGATCGTGATTTTCTCGGGGCGAATAAGCGGGTTATCAATGTACAAGGGTAACGATGATACATTTTTTTTTTAGTAATATTAATTAACGAAGAAGAAATACAAAAGAAGAAATGATACTATTTTGCGATAAGAATCTCTCCCACTCTCTCTCTCTCTCTTTTGTGTATTTGCCACGTACGACCTTGAACTTTCCATTTTTTGAATTCAATGATAATTTTCAATGTTTTTTTATTTGCCTGAAAATTTGATTTTTCGTGATAATGTCCGATAGAGAAAAAAAGCTAGGAATTTTTATGGGAAAATTTTGATGTGAATATCGAACGAGATTTTGAATAATAATTTTCTATCAGCTTGTTCGTTCAATTGTTCAATTATTATTATTGAAAATGTTATTTTATATTTTTTTTTGTAATTGCAGGATTTTTATTAGTTTTTTTTAAATTTAGATTTGATAATAATTGGAAAATGAAAAATCATTAAAAATTAATGCAGAACAATCATTGCGTTCCGACGATGGAAAAGGTTCAAGGTCGCGAAACATAAACGTCAAGCGGATGTATTATGGCGTGCAAAGTGTTAAGTCACGATAATCGTACGTCGAACGTTTCGTACAGGTCGATTTTGATCGCGCGACGAGTCACGAAAATTAACCACTTTCGAAATCCAAAATTTCGATTTCCAAACTGAAAAATCCACTTTTTTGGAAACCAACGATTTCAACGAAAAACAAAAAATAATAATGAATTAAAGAAACTATCATCAAAACGAACGAATGAAATTCATTAAAAAAAAGTCGAGATTTCGAAAATCAATAAATCGCCTTTAATATTTTTCAAACGACTAATAAATATTATTTTTCAAAAACAAATGAAAATGATTGTTTCAAAAACAAAATAATAACTTTCAATAAACAAAGCCTAAACAAATTGAAAAAAAAAAATAAAAAAATAAATATAACGAAAAAAAAAAATTAATTTCTTTGGAATTAAATAAATTTTTTAAGTCAATTTTCGTGAAAAAAAAAAGAAATGGGATTTTCCTTTCGCAGTGCGATAAAAAAGCGACATGAGCGAGGAAAAAAAATGTGTGAGCGAAAGATAAACCGAGGAACGAAAGAAAGAGAAAAAAAAACAAAAAAAAAAAAAAATAACGAAGATACTCACGTGATTTGGACGGTCTGAGTCTGGGAAGGGGGAGGACAGCTTGAAATGAAAGAAAGCGTGGGATCGGTCCTCATCTGGTCGTAATTCTCGTAGCCGTGTTTGTAGCAGCCAACTATTAGGGACTTGTCTGCCGTTTCGTCCCACCATTTCGCTGGTCGCTCCGGTAACTGCGGAGGGTTTATCCGCAACGCACTGTAGGGCGGGTTTTAGCTTACAATTTGCCAAATTCAACGAAACAATTTGCCAATCGAATTTTTTTTTTATCGAGAAATCGATTTTTGATTCAAAACGAAAAAAAATAAAAAATATTTTTTTTAACGTTTTAACAAAAAAAACGACAATATGAACAGACGAACGACCAACGATTTTGCCATACTTCGTTCGATCTGTTGGAATTTTGGATCAGGCTCGACGATATCGGTTCTCGAGCTCGAAACTTCGAAAAAAAAAAGTTTTTTCTTTTTCGACGTAGCGAAAATTACGAAAGAAAAGAATCGAAGTTTTTGTTGGGATCGGGAAACAAAAATCCTCGGGAAAAAAATACGACGTGATCAAAAACCTCGGACTCGAAAAAAAAATTCCGGACTTTTCGGAAAATCGACAAAACGTAGAATTTGTACTTTCAAGTGCATGCATGTACGAGAATTTTTCACTGGGCAGCCCATGGCCAGCTATGTATAAAAAAAAAAAAAGAATGGAAATTTTAATAATAAAAACTAAAAATCTTCGAAAAATAAATATTACTTCGAACTAAGATGTTTTTTAAAATGAAAAAAACATTTTATAGATTAAACAAAAAATTGTTTTCGGATTAAAGAATTTTCTTTTTATGAAAAAAAGTGGAAAAATACAAAAAAAAAATGGAAAGAAAAATAAAGAAAAATGTTTATTTAATTAAAAAAATCAAAGCCCATATTCTACTGCACGACTATGAGCCATTCGAGGAGAAAATTGCAACTCAAGGGAACTCTCAGCGAAGAAAAACGGAATAAAAAAGAAAAATGAAATAATTAAGGGGGTTGGCTATTTTAGAACGCGATTTTAATGGTTCCTGTCTCTTTCCTGTCGTTTGAAAATTCGTGAAAATTCGATGAAGTCGATCGGAGCACGAGTTAGAGAACCGAGATCGCCGAATCTTTTAGCGAACAATTCCGACGAGTTTTCTTCGTTTTATTCGATCGAAAGGAAAACTCATTTTTGTTTCTGCCCTCTCGCCACAGTGCACTGCCCTCGCTTTTTTGGTTTTCGTTTTTTTTTTTCTTTTTTGTCTTCCTTCGTCCTGAGTATATTTACCGTACGTTTGAACGAGTCTCTTTTTTAGATCCGTCTTACCGCATCGTTTCGTTGGGACCGCCCGGTCGTTTAGGATGCGCATTGTGTCTCGTTAATTTAAATTAATTTTAGTTATGTATTAAATGAAATTTAATGAAATAAAAAAATAGACAAAAAAAAAAGGAAAGACGACACAGGCATGAAGACACCCACACTCGCGCAGTCGAGGTTTCGAAATTCTCATCGTTCAAGAGCAATGGAGATTTAGTTTCTCCTTTTTGGGTACCCTTCGTGGGTTTGGAAAATTTTTATTCTTTTTCCCCGAATTTTTCGTGGTTTTTGGAAATTTGCATTTTTTTGTAATTTTTATTTAGAAATATAGAGCTTTTTTTTGTTAATTTAGGTTTTTTTTGAAAATTGGGTTTTTTTTTATTGTCTTTTCGAAATATAGTTTTTGAAATTTTTTCTTTTTTTTTCTGCAAATCTTCCATGCTTTTTGGAAATCTGCTTTTTTTTGTAATTTTCGTTTGGAAATATAGAGCATTTTTTGTTAATCTCGATTTTTTGGAAATTTGGTTTTTCTTGTCAGTTTCTAATCGAAATATAAAGCTTTTTCATTGTCCATTTCGATTTTTTTTTTTGAAATCTTGATTTTTTAGAAATATTCTTTTCGAAATATAGCTTTTTTTAAAAATACAAATTTGTTTTTTGAAATTTGATTTCTTTCCGCAAAATGTTTGGAATTTTGATTTCTAGCAATTCCCGTTTTCAAATCTGAAGTTGTTTTTGCCAATTTACATTTTTTTTTGCAAATTTGTATCTTCGGCCCAAAATTGAAGAAAAAAAACTTGATGCTTTTTTTGGAATTTTCATTTGCAAATATTGTTTTTCGTCGCTTCGAAACGATGGAAAGTTCGATACCGCATTGAGTTAATGTAATTCGATACGGACAGCATCGATGATGAGTTTATCAGCGAAGGCATATTAGAAAACGTTTTCGGCATGTGTGCATGGACATGTGCGCGTGGGTGCAAAATTGAGTCGAAAAAAAAAATTAATTAAAAAAAAATTTTAAAAAACGGAAGTATAAAAAAAAATCAATGAAACGTGGGCTCGAAAGAGCCGGAAGGGTACGAGGGGTGAAACGAATACATTGCGCATGCACAACTACAGAAGCACCTTGCGAAGCCGGATGTGAGTGCGAACGATGTTAATTTTTCGATTTTCCGTTTTTTTCGTTTTTTCGTCTCGAAAGAACTGGAAAAAAACTCAAAATTTCGAAAATCCACAAGTTTCCAATTTTCAAAATGAAAAAACTTGAAAAATATTTCAAAATTAATAACAATGGCGACACGATTTTTTTTTTCATTAATTCAAATGTTTTTATTTTGGTTTTTTGAATTTTGATCAGATTGGATTTGAATCGTCGACCCAAAGTTTCTTTTTTTTTATTTTTCAAAAATTGATTTTTAATTACTGTCCAATTAAACGTTTTTTTATATTTTTGATTTCTGAAAATTCATGGAAAATTGAATATGAACTAAAATCAATTGAATTGGTTTTAAGAAATCGAATTTTTGAAATTTCGAAAATTTCGAAAGTTTCCAGGTTTTTCGAGGCGGCGAAGTCGCAGGTGATCAACCGGGGCACATTGAAAGGGAAGGGGGTTCAAGTGGAAGAATCGTTGCGTAACACGAAGTTCTCCCTCTCATTTTCGTTGTTTTTTTGTGGTTGAGCTCGTTCTCTGACTTTGTCACGGTTTTGCTGGATTTTCTTTTTTTTTTTTTTTACGTTTACGAACCTGACGTGGACTCCGTCCGATATTTGCTGTACCAGATCACCAATAATCTCGTGTTTGATATAGTAGAGCATTCGAACGCGAAGAAGAACCCTGGAAAACGTCAAAAAAATGAAAAAACGATAAATAAAAATATTTCGTAAAAAAAAAAAAGAAAATGGAAAAATAAATTCGACGGTTCAAATTAAATGAATTTCATTTGATTTGATTAAAAAATCATCCATTATAATTTCATTTTATTTATTTATAATTATAATTTAATAAATTCGTAGAAATCATAAATTAATAGAAAATTAATTTGATGTGAGATTTTAAGAATTAATTTTTTCATTTTCACTTAATTAAAGAAAAAAAATGAGATTAATGAAATTAAGATGACAGTTCGATTTGAAAGAACCCTTCATTTTTTTTTCATTTAAAAATCATTAAATCAGAAATTGAATTCAATTTGATTTGAAAATTCAACCGAATAGAATTTTCGAAAAACTGAATAATACCGTTTTAATTAAAAAATCATCAAATGAGAAATAAAATTCAATTTGATTTGAAAATTCAACAAAATAGAATTTTTAAAAAACTGAATAATACCGTTTTAATTAAAAAATCATCAAATGAGAAATAAAATTCAATTCGATTGAAAAATTCAACAAAATAACATTTTCAAAAAAAAGCAATAATTCTGTTTTGGGATCGGTAAAATTATCGGGTATTTTTTGGGTTTGGGATGTTAATGAAAGGTGCTAACCTGTTGGCGTGTCGACTGAGATGTTTTTTGTAAGTGCTTTCGAGGAAAATATCGCCGTCGTATTTTTCGGCTTGGCTCCAATGATTTGGATCGGTAGGTCCGCCATTGATGGCGGATCCGCGTGTTTCGCGACATTCCCTGACTCGACCTTTTTTCTTTTGCCGACTGTGTCTGGATTGGGAATTGGCGGGCATCGTTTTGATTTTTTCGCCATTTTCCAGTGGGGTTACGAGGTCCCATATAAAGCTTCGGATTTTCTCGTCGCCACGATAATAACGCAGGCAATAGAGGAGTATG
Source organism: Ophioninae sp. B BG-2022a (assembly GCA_030522765.1). Taxonomy (NCBI): domain Eukaryota; kingdom Metazoa; phylum Arthropoda; class Insecta; order Hymenoptera; family Ichneumonidae; species Ophioninae sp. B BG-2022a. Next base: position 15,390 of record JAPYZJ010001170.1, on the reverse strand, counting down.
ACGCGTGCGCAATCCTCGATGTCGATTTCGCGCCACCCGTGACGGAATTGGCTGTGCTGAAGGATTTCTTCCCAGCGACCCCAGCCGAAGGTCAGCAAACCCCGCTCGACCTTGAAACACTCCGTCCTCGCCCAACTGCCGTAAACCACTTCGCCGTCCCGAGGCACGTAATCGTCGTAGAACTTCCGGCTCCTCTTTCCGAATTTGTCTCGTCTCTTCTTGCCTGCATACGCCAGAAAATTTATAAACTTCTTACTTTCTTATTTTTTCGTATGTTTTTTCGTTCGATGATTTTTCGGATTTTATTTCTGAATTTTTTTCGGAATTTTCTGTATTTTTTTATTTTTTTTTTTTGGTTTGTTTAAATAATTTTAATTTTGTATTTTTTTTAATTTTTTCTTTCTTTTTTTGCAATTTGTCGGATTTTATTTCCGAAATTTTTCGTAAGTTTTTATTATTTTTGTTTGGCTTTGTTTGGATCATTTCAATTTTGTAATTTTTGTTATCGGAATTTATCTTTCTTTTTTTTGTAGTTTATCGGATTTGATTTCTGAAATTTTTCGGAATTTTCTGTATTTTTTAATTATTTTTCTTTGGGTTTGTTTGGATAATTGTAATTTTGTAATTTTTCAGTCGAAATTTTTCTTTTTTTTGGTAAATTTTTGTAGATTCATTTGTTGAACAGCCTTTTTTCGAAAAATCAAAAAGATTGAATAAAGAAATAATAGAATCGTTTAACAATTAATAATAAACCTACCAGAATTCTCGAGAATTCTTCTAAATCAATAATTAATCATTCAATTTGTATTATTATTATAATTATCATAAAAATTATTCATCAAAGCAATAAATGATTAATTTTTTTTTTAATGGACACAATTATTCATCAAAATAACAAAACACTCATTATTAATAATGTAAAAAAAAACACTAATTATTAATAATGTAAAAAAACACTCATGATTATTAATAATAATAATAAAAAATTACAAAATAAAAAATAAAAAAAGTTTGAATAATAATTCTCGATGATAAAAAATCGTACCTCTTCCGGTGAGGCCAGTGCCTTCGTCGTCGCTGTTGTCGTCAGAACTGTCGAGTTCGGACATATCAACAACGGACTCGTCGTGTCCATAGCGTTTGATCTGCGTTCTGCGTCTGGGTTCCGAGATAACGAGATCTTCTTCTTCCTTTTTCTCCGTTGTATCGATTTCGGCTTTTTTGGCCCATTTCTTCCAAAAATCCGGATCATCGATATTGATGTCCGATCGATTTTGTGAGCATGCGAAGCTAGCTTTAGAGAAGGTTGAACCTTTTTCAGCTTCGATGGTGATAATTTGAGTGCGTCTTTCGAGTATTTGTTCGATGTCTTCTTCGCAGAATTTATCGCCTGCGTTATCGTCATCCATGATAGCGCCGTAAGCGCCCTTTTTCAAAAGATCTTCAATTTCCTTTTTGGTAAGTTGTTTGTTATTAGGATCTTTACCACCTTGAGCCGTATTCATCGATTGAAGAATAGCTTTATCCAAGCCAAGTTTCAATGACGCTTTATCGAACATTTCTCTTTCGTAAGTATTTCGGCAAAGCAAACGATAGACTTTGACCATTTTCTGTTGTCCGATACGATGACAACGAGCTTGAGCTTGAAGATCGTTTTGCGGATTCCAATCGCTGTCGTAAATGATAACGGTATCAGCAGCTGTTAGATTGATACCTAAACCGCCAGCTTTCGTGCAAAGCAAAAAGACGAAACGATCAGAATCCGGTTTGCTGTAACGATCGATCGCAGCTTGACGCAAATTTCCTCGGATTCTACCGTCGATTCTCTCGTAAGGATATTTCCGATAGAGAAGATAATCTTCGAGAAGATCGAGACATTTGACCATTTGACTGAATATCAATACTCGATGACCGGAAGCTTTGAGTTTCGGTAACAATTTGTCGATCAGTACCATTTTTCCTGAACTGTTGACCAGCGCGTGATAATAAGCTTCGCTGTCTTCTTTGTCAGGTGATTTATAATCCATTTGTATTTGATCTTCAGCTCCGTTCAGTAGAAACGGATGTATGCAACATTTCCGTAGTTCCATCATCGTGTTCATCAAATTGGGTATATTAGCTGATGTCGTACCTTTAGCCAAGAAAGAAAAGTTTCTTTCGAGTATACCACGATAATACTTTTTCTGTATATTCGTTAATTCGACTTCAACGACAGTTTCTTCTTTCGGAGCTAGGGACTTTTCAACGTCTTCTTTTAGCCTCCTGAGCATCATTGGTTTCAGCAATAATTGAAGTTTGTTAACTTCGCACTCGCTGCTGAGATTACCGAATTCTTTGAGAAAAGCTTCGCTGCTAGCGAATTGATTTGGCTCTAAGAAATTCAATAGTGAAAAAAGTTCGTTAACGTTGTTTTGCAAAGGAGTTCCTGATAGTAAAACTCGATGTTCGAGATTGAGTTGTCGCAAACCTTCGAGTAGTTTGCAATTGCGATTTTTCAAACGATGAGCTTCATCGATAACGCACAAACGCCAGTTGTAACCTTTGAGCTCGTTGAAATCTGTTATTATGATTTCAAAGGTAGTTATCAAAACGTTGAATTTTATGAGATCTTTGATTTGTTGGCCTTTATCGTTTTTGTAATAAACTTCGTATTCTTGAAGCATCGTTCGACTAGCGGCTGAACCGTGATAAACTACCACGTTCATATCCGTCCAACTCTCGAATTCTCTCTGCCAATTTGGTATCGTCGATAACGGAGCTATCACCAAAAATGGACCGCGAATTCCATACTTGTAAGCTGCTTCGACGAAAGTCAACGATTGAATCGTTTTACCCAATCCCATTTCATCAGCCAAGATACAATTGTGACCGTTGTACCAAGAAAACAACAACCAGTTCAATCCTTCCAGTTGATAAGGACGAAGACTATTTCCGGCTTTGTAAATCGGTGATACTTCCAGCTTCTTCCAAGCTACGTTCGTTGGCTTCTTCTTCGGTTTCCATTGGTCCTTCGGTGGCAACTTGTTGAATTTGTGGAATTGAACGATTTTGTCTGGATCCACGTTCTCCTCTAATTCCCATGTCGAATCCTCGTATTGAAGGGAACGCCATTTCACCAAGAAATGTCGAACGGTTTCACCGCTCGTTGGATCCGTGTGCTTTGCCTCGTCTAATACACGATCCACCTCTACGAAGTCCGGATTGAACGGGTCGTCCTCCGTCTGCGTTAAATATGAAAGCGATTAATCGTTGCTTCATTAACTGATTAATTAATTTAAAGAATACATTTTTTTTATTTTCTCAATAATAAAAATGAATAATAATAATTATGAAAGCGATTAATCGTTGGTTCATTAATTCATTAATTGATTTATAAAATACATTTTTTTTATTTTCTCAATAATAAAAATGAATAATAAATATGAAAGCGATTAATCGTTGGTTCATTAATTGATTAAATAATTTAAAGAAGACATTTTTTTTTATTTTCTCAATAATAAAAATGAATAATAAATATGAAAGCGATTAATCGTTGGTTCATTAATTGATTAAATAATTTAAAGAATACATTTTTTTTATTTTCACAATAAAAATGAATAATAGTAAATATGAAAGCGATTAATCGTTGGTTCATTAATTGATTAATTAATTTAAAGAATAAATGAATTGTTTTTTATTTCCAGAATAATAAAAATGAATCGTTAAATGTGTGGGTGGAAAACTCGAAATAATTATTATATGACGTTTTGGGTTATATCGCAGGTACATGTTTATCTATTTTTATATCTTGAGACAAACCCACCATTCGTCTTGAACTCTCCATTTGCAGGGAAACATTTCGGAGATATTCTAGAAACGTTTTTTTGCATTTCCCCGTCGAAAATTTACGATCAAATAGACACTTTTAAGAGTTTTGAAACGAAAAAAAATTTGTTTCGTCTTTCCGGGCCACTTTTCCGGAATCTCAAAAATCACGATATTTCAAAAGGTCGTAGAGTAGGCTTTTTCTATGCGATGGAGATTTATTTAGTGTATTTGGAAAAAGTTTTTGCCTGACTTAAATAATGGCGTTGGATTCGTATCGATAGCTCGTATAGTTTTCCCGGAAAGTCCACTTGAAAAATCACAAAAAAAGCGGCAAAGGGGTATGTATGGAAAAATTGGCAAAAATCGATGGTCCAACTTTGAAATTCTGCCAAAAATCGAAAAATCATCGGATCTTGATATTTCAAGTAGCATTTTGAAGAGAAAATCATAATGAAGAGATTGAGCACAAAGTGGAGTGCCAAATCCTCAAGGAAAAAAAGTTATCGATGATTTAGTGAAAAAACTTATTTTACCCAAAAATTCCGAAAAATTTTGGATTTTTAATATTTTTTTTATTAGTCCATTTCTATGTAATTTGATCCCGATCACGAATCTGCCATTAATTTCCCCCAAAGCTCAAAATTTCCATGAAAAAATCGTAAAATACTTCTAAAAACACGATTTTTTTTGCTATACGCAGTGTTTTCGAGAAAAATTCTATGATATTCATAATCAGCTGAAAATTTTCGTTCGAATAGACCCTCAAAACTATTTCAGAATCGAAAAAATACTTTCGACCTTCTAGAATCCGGCATTGAAATTTCGATATAAAAATGAACCTTAAAAAATAAATAAACATTGGTTCATCACCTGACTAAAAAATGAATAATTTTTTACATGTAAAAAATTAACAAGGTTTGAATAAACAAATAAAAAAATAAAAATATGGAAATCGTTAATAATACTTACGTTTTCGAAAATATTTGTGTTTTGTTGCATCTTCTGTTTGAAGCGTTTGAGTTTGGCCTGTATCCTTTTGTCACCTTTGTACAATTCCTCCTCCGTTCTCCACTCGCAGTGAAGATACGAAAAATTGCGATACTTGACGAGATATTCCTCGACCTCGATAACTTGTGGTTTGACCTCGTCGTTGCTCGTGGATTCGGTGCTTTCGGGTTCTTGGGATTCGTTTTCGGTTTTGACTTTTTCGATCGGAGCTTCATCGCCCGTCGTTTCTTCCTTTGGAGATTGTTCGTCTTTGTTCTCGACCTCATCTTTGGTCTCGTCAGTCGTATCCTTGGGCGTACTTTCTTCAGGATCTTTTTTATCCCCTTCGTCAATTTTCTCGTCTTCCTCTTTTTCTTCTTTCGCAATTATCGGCTCGTCTTCTTTGTTCTCTTCGTTTTTGTTTTCCTCGTTTACTTCGGGTTCGGGAATTGTTTCGTCCGTTTTCGCGGAAGATTCGACTTCCGGTTCTTTTTCAAGATCGACGCTTCTTCGATCCTCTTTTTCAACTTCCGGTTCTGTCACGGGCGGCGTTTCTTCGGTTTCCGGTGTTGGCTCGATGACCTCGTTGACCTTCTCCGGCTCGGAAGCTTTCTCGCTTGTTTCCGGAACCTCGGACTCCTCTTTGGTCTCCTCCTTTTCAACGACTTCCTCCTCCGTTTCCTTTTCGATCACCTTTTCTACCGATTCCTCCACTTCATCCTTTTTCTCCTCGTCCGGAACCTTCTCCGTTTCTTCCTTCTCTTCCGGTTTACCCTCAGACTCCAACGATGCCCCTTCCGTTTTTACATCCTCTTCTGGTTTCACTTTGTCTTCCGGTTTCTCCGAGACTTCTGGTTTTACTTCCGGAACCACTGGCGGCTTTACCTCACGCTTGCCCATTCGCACGCACAGGATGTGCTGCACCACCATCGAATCCTCGTCGGTCGTGTTCTGCAATTTTGCGGAAGATATCGTTTTCATCAGAATTTACAGATTAGAGGTTCCAGAATTTTAGGATGAAAAATCGCTGAATTTTTAGATTAGAAATTAAAGAATTTACAGATCGAGAATTTTCAGAATTTCTAGATTAGAAATTCAAGAATTTACACATGAAAAATTTTCTGAATTTCGAGATATGAAATTGCAGAATTTTCAGTTAGAAATTCCAGAATTCCCAGATTAAATATTCCAGAATTTCCAGATTAGAAATTGGAGAATTCCCAGATTAGAAGTTGGAGAATTTCCAAATGAAAAATTGCAGAATTTCCAGATTAGAAATTGGAGACCTTCCAGATTAGAAATTGGAGAACTTTCAGATTAGAAATTGGAGAAGTTCCAAATTAGAAAATTTCCAGATTAGAAATTGGAGAATTTCCAAATTGGAGATTTTCCAGATTAGAAATTGGAGAATTTCCAGATGAAATATTGGAGAATTTCCAGATGAAATATTAGAGAATTTCCAGGTTACAAATTGGAGAATTTCCAGATGAAATATTGGAGAATTTCCAGGTTAGAAATTGGAGAATTTCCAGATGAAATATTGGAGAATTTCCAGGTTAGAAATTGGAGAATTTCCAGATGAAATATTGGAAAATTTCCAGATTAGAAATCGGAGAATTTCCAGATTAGAAATTGCAGAATTTCCAGATTAGAAATTGCAGAATTTCCAGATTATAAATTCCCAAATTTCCAAATCAGAAATTCCCAAATTTCCATATCAGCAATTTCAGAATATGCCGATAAAAAAAATGTAAACTTAGCAGATTAGATTTTCCCGAAAATGTTGAAGTCATTGAATCCAACTTTCGAATTTTCCTTATTCGGTGAAACCATAAAACTTACAATGTAAACGAAGTTGGGTTTGTTCGGGCCAACATCGCCGCCCTCGTTGTCGCGTTTGGTCGACGATGGCTTCGAGCCGCCGGATCCATCGGACTTTTTGGCGATCGAACCGTCCTGCATGGGAACATCATCGTCGGAGAATCTAAGCATGACGTCATCGACGTATTTTTTACGATGGGTGTTCCTGGCGGATCGTCTTTTGTTGAGATCGTCGCCGGCTTCGGGTGAGGGCGGTGGGGTCGCGGCGAGTTCTTCCCCGTCGGAATCCGGGGCGATCCGACTTTTTCGTTTTCTGCTGATACACGATACGCGTTATCGAGAGTTTATAGGTTGAAAACACGAAAAAATCGATTTTTCAATTAACTTTGAGCAACGCGTAGAATGTGTTTGGGTTTGTTTGGCTTTATGGGTTGGGACGATAAAAAATCGATTTTGTATGAATAAAACTATAATAATGAAAATAATAATAACAAAATTAATTGATTTCTCATTTATTATTGTTATTATTTATTATTATTATTTATTATTATTAAATTAATAACAATAAATTATTATTGTTGTTATTAAATTAAAATGTTATTTATTATTTTCATATTATTGTTTTGTTTATAAATAATTGATTTTTCATTCATTTTGCAATTTATTTTGTTATTATTATTATTATTATTTTTATTGTTATAGTTTTATTCATACAAAATCGATTTTTCAAATGATTATAAAATCAATTACAAAATTAAAAAGATAAAAATCGATTTTTAATTAAGAAAACTATAATAACAATAACAACAATAATAAAATAAATGAATTACCCAAACAAAACAATAATAATAAAATCAATTGGAAAATAAAAAAGATAAAAATCGAATTTAATTAAGAAAACTATAATAACAAAATAAATGACAAAATAAATGAAAAATCGATTTTGAATAAAGAAAACAAACCCAAACAAATGAAAGTTTTAAGGTTAACTATCTTTTCACAACGCGGTGACTTTGTTTGAGTTTGTTTGGGTTTACAGGTTAGAAAGACGAACAAAATTGATTTTGGATAAATAAGAAAGAGGAAACGAATGGAAATTTTGAGTTTAACTAACTTTGAGCTACGGGGCGATCTGCCGATCGAAGATTTTCCAACCGATCGTTTCCGGGAGGGTTTTTTCTTCGCTGGGGTAGAAGCCTCGACGGCAGCTTCCTTTTCCGTCGTTTCGACGGATTCTTTCTTTTCCGCATCTTCGGTTACTTCGCTGGAAGGTTCTTCGCCACTTTTCGCAGCTTCGTTGTCTTCCTTCGTCGTTTCCGTTACGATCGGCTCGGTCGTTGACGAATCAACGTGCTCCTGATCGTCCTGAATCGGCGTTTCGCTAGGTTTAACCTCCGCGTCTTGTACCGGCGCTGCAGTCGATTCGGTCGCGACTGCCTCTTCCGTTTCCGGTGCTACGACAGATTCCTCGTCCGCTGATTCTGATTGCGTCACTTTCCTGAAGAAAAAATGGATTTTTTTGTCGAATCAATGATTGGGTTTGTTTGGGTTTTTATATTTTCATAGTTTATATTTTATAATCATTTGTATATTTTTTTTTACAAATATTTGTTATTGTTTGGGTTTGTTTGGGTTTGATATATATTTTTTAAATATTTTTTTGGTTTTAAGATTTTTACAGTTTTATATTTTTCGAAATATTTTTCTTTACGATTTTTACGGTTTTATATATTAAAAATGTTTCTTTTGTTTCTCAATTTTTCAGTTTCTATATTTTTTCGAAATATTTTTTTTGCTTTGCGATTGTTACAGTTTTATATATCAAAATTTTTTTTTTTTGTTTCACGATTTTTCAGTTTCTATTTTTTTTCGAAACATTTTTATTTGCTTTACGATTCTTACGTTTTTATATTTTTTTGTGTTTAATCTTTTTGAGTAATTAAATGTTTTAATTACAAAATCGATATATAAGAACGCTACGAATTAATGTCCCAATCTAATAAATAATAAATTTAGCTAAAAATAGACAACCCAAACCGAAACGCGATCAAAAAGTCAATAATTCCCGAAAAATAAAAAAATCAGAAACCCAACCAAATATAGATAGAGAATTTCAATGAATTTGACTAACTTTTTGCCTCGTTTGGATCCCTCCTTAGGTTCCTTGCTTTTCTTTTTGCGTTTCGGGGATTTGGCTTCTTTCGGTGGTTTCGGTTCTTTCTTGACTTTGGCCTCCTTCGGTTCTTTCGGCTCTTTCGGCTTTCTCGGTTTCCTCGGTGGTCTAGCTTTGCGCGTTTTGTTCCATTCTTCCTCGACGTCGCCGCCGGAAGTGGGTTTGTTATCCTCGTTGGAATCGGCAACGCTGTCGACGATGTTGCTGCTGTCGCCGGGTGTTACGAGATTGTCCGAGAGTGGTTGCTCGGGTTGAACGCTCGGCTGGGCTACGATCGGTGGTGCGACTTCCTTGTCAGCTTTTTTGCGACTTTTCTTCGTCCGAGGAGTACCTTTGCTTCGTCCGCGACCAGTCGTGCTCGAAACCTGCGTATTCAAATACGTCAAAATTTTTATTTAGATCGTACTAGCGGATTTACTAGTCAATGGTGTATTTATTATTTTTTTAGTTTGTTTGGGTTTGTTTGGGTTTGTTTGCTTGTTTATGTTTGTTTGGGTTCATTCATTTGGATTTGTGTGTTTACGTTTGTTTGGGTTTGTTTTTTTGTAATAGTTTTGGTTTGGGTTTGTTTGTGATTGTCTAGGTTTGGGTTTGTTTTTAATTGTTTGGGTTTGGGTTTGTTTGTAATTGTTTTGGTTTGTTTGTAATTGTCTAGGTTTGGGTTTGTTTTTAATTGTTTGGGTTTGGGTTTGTTTGTATATGTTTGGGTTTGTTTGTAATTGTTCGGGTTTGGGTTTGTTTGTAATAGTTTGGGTTTATTTGTAATTGTTAGGGTTTGTTCGTAATTGTTTGGGTTTTCTTTGGATTTTTTAATTATGTTTGTTTGGATTTGTTTGTTTATGTATGTGTGGGTTCGTTTGGGTTCATTTGTTTGTTTATATATGGATTTGTTTGTTTATATATGTTTTTGCTTGTTTAGGTTTGGATTTTTGTTTGGGTTTCGATTCGTTTATGTTTGGAATTGTTTGTGTTTGGGTTTATTGATTTGCGTTTGTTTGGGTTTGTTTTTCCTGGCTTTGTTTTCTTTTGGTTTGTTTGTTTGCTCTTGTTTGGGTTTGTTTATTTGGATTCGTTTGGTAGGATGATTATTTGGGTTTGTAAGGTATACTTAATCTCCGCGTTCATAATTCTTTCTCCCTATATTACAATAGACAAAAACAATAAATTTCATTTCCGATCAAGTTCTGCACTACTCAATGAAAACCCCAGTTTTGTACCATCAAGAAAAATGCAAACTTACTTAATTCCATAAACTCGATATTCCAGATGAATAAGATAGAAAAACTGAGGAAGAAATACTGACGGATATAAAACTGAGAATTTTCGTGATTTCAATACCTGTGGGCTATCGACGACAGCAGCAGTGAACATAGGAGTCTGTAGAATACACTGTGGTCCTCCGTTACACTGTTCGCTGGTTTCGTGTTGCTGAAGAGCTTGAAGTTTTTCCTGAAGGTTAACAATTTTTTCTTGTGTGTCATTGGCCGGTGGCATGCAGAAGAGTTCTTGAAGTTGTTGCTGAAGAGCGGCTCTTTCCTGATGATGAGTGACGGGTGCGCAGGATGCATTGTTGAATTGTGGATTGATGACGGTGGTGGTTGGTGTCGTGACGGGTGGTATATAAATATTGGTCATGTTACCAGTGACGATATCACCGGTTGTATGATACTGTTGTTGCTGTTGGGTTTGATTGGTTTGAGGATTGGGTTGTCCGGTTGCGACAACGATCATTTCGTTCGCGTACATGCTATTAGGTTTTTGTATGTTCGTTCCGTACTCGGTAAAGTTCTGTTGTTGAACTTGAACGACGTTTTGATTGGGAATCGAAACGACAGGAGTTTGATGAGATTGCATAGAGATATTGGTGGTTTGAACAACCGCGGTGATTTGTTGAGTCGGCATATTGCTCGGAGTGACGGTAGTTTGGATTTGCGACACTTGAGTCGTCATTTGCGCAGGCATGGTAGTTTGATGAGTCATTTGAGATTGAATAATTGGATTGGTGGGTATGATGACTTGTTGGGTCATCAGAGATTGTTGCTGTGTCTGAGGTACCTGTAGATTCGTTTGGGCGGTCTGATTCATCATTTGGGATTGTCCAGATTGGCTCATACCAACCGGTTGATTCTGTGATTGAACTTGAATGCTTTGTCCAACTTGAACGGGAGTTTGTCCCATGGAATCGGTTTGTTGAATAGGTATCTGTTGAGCCATCATTTGTATCATCGCCGGTTGCTGAGGAATCTGCTGTGTCAATTGGGCAGGTTGAGAAGCCATTGGTGAATGCTGAGGTTGTATCGGGGTTTGTTGACCATGAACGATCTGTTGGGGTTGACTGACACCAGGTGATTGTAACGGTGGTTGGATCAGAGTCGGCGCTACCATTTGTTGGCCCGAATGAAGCTGTTGAACGTTTTGCTGGCAAACGATGTTCTGATGTGATTGTGGAATCGGATGTTGGGTTTGATTGGGAATTTGGGTTTGTTGGATCGATGTTACAATCGGACTGGACAAATGACGAACGTCTTGTTGCTCCGTGGCTACGTCGTTCGAATCGCAAGCTTCGCTGGAAACGACGTTTGTCGTTTGTTGTTGAATCAGGGGTGAAGAAGCACCGCAATCAACGCTACCGCTCGTGCTAGAAGCTGGTAATGATTGAACGGTTTCAACGGGACTCGACCTCATAGAAGTCGCTTCCATCGGTTGAGCGAGAACTTGATTCGTCGTAACTGTGCTTTCGACTTGAGGATGTTGTTGTTGAATTTGCGGTTGATGATGTTGCTGATTCAATATATCTTTTTTCATCGATTGATCAGCCTCGATGTCACGAGGTGGATTAACGATTTGACTGTTGTCGTTTTCTCTCGTGGTAGTTTCAACCACGTTGTGGATAACGTCGTTTCCGTTGACCGGAAACATACTCGGTTCACTCGTAGTTGGTACTTGCTCGAGTATCCTTGAATCGCTGATGTTAGGCCTCATCTGTTGCTGATGCGTCCATTGGCTAGGCATCGGCATTCTCGGTCCTGTCACCGGTGGCATCGAATTTTGAGCGTTTCCCTGTGGCATTATACCAGCCGGATGAGGCATGCTCCCTCGCGTTTGAAACTGTCCGTAATCCTGCTGGGTTACGTTAGAATTCGTAACGGCAACGCCAGGAATAACCATTTGTTCCAAAGCTTGAAGAGTCGTTTGTTGACCGGTCGGATTTATCATGGAGGTCGGCGGGCACGGAGAAACTGATAGAGTATTGGAGGAAGGTCCTCCGGTACCAGTAGTTTGCTGATGCGGTATTTGGACGTGTGGATGTGGCGAGAGAGTCGTAGGTTTCGCCGGTGACATTATCGGCCTCGGTGACATTTGTTGTTGAACCGCCGGTGGCCTCGGTGACATTTGTGGGCGCGGTGACATCTGCGGCGACAACTGAGGAAAAGCCGCTCTGTACTGCGGACTGGTAGCGTGTTTGGTCGGTGCGAATTGAGCGTTGGGTCCTGGATGTTGAGGTTGATTGAACATCCCAGCTGCGTGATGAGGATACTGTTGCTGTTGGGGTTCCATGGTTTGTTGTTGGCTTACCACGGGATGTTGCGGATGTTGGGGATATTGGGGATGAGCGGGGATAGATTGAAGGCTCGGATGAGGCTGTTGATGATGATGTGGCATCCGCTGGGCTTGCTGCGACTGCTGAGCTTGATGCATCGTAGCGAACGTCGTATAACCACCGGAAGTCTGATACATTCCGGGACTGGTTTGATAGTGTTGCTGCTGGCCTACCATGTGTTGATAACTACCGGCGGCTTGCATAGTTTGATGGGGTACTCCCATAGTATTTATCATTCCTTGCTGAGCGTTAAAATGCTGCTGCTGCTGTTGCTGCTGGAGCTTCTGATTTATACCGGTTTGGTCCTGCTGATGAGAATACTGCGGCATGTGCTGCCTATAAGCCGCTGGCTGCGGCGCCATCTGGTTGTAATGCCTTTGCATCTGATTGTAAGATCCACCCGCTGGCCATCCCTGCATTCCAGGATCCATTCCCATCCCTCCGCGTGTCATCGGATTATGCTGCTGCTGCTGCTGCTGTTGTTGTTGTTGCTGCTGTTGTTGTTGTTGTTGCTGCTGCTGCTGCTGTTCCATCGAATACATGTTGTCCGAATAGCCCGGATACTGGCCGGCTCCGGGATGTGGACCCCGATGCTGCGGAGTCATTCCCCTAGCTGGATTCTGCTGGAACGCCACCGGCACCATCGCCGCTCTCTGCGGTGGCACTCCGGCCTCGAAACTACCGATACCCTGATTGAACATCCCTCGCTGACTCGTACTCGACAATTGACTCGAGCTTCCAAATTCTGTACCCCCGAAGGATGTCAATTTTGCCAACGGTGAATCCTGCGTTATGCCGTAGCCTTGATTAATGTAACTTCCTCCTCCGCCACCACCGGCGACTCCGCCGCCACCTCCGCCACCTCCTCCTCCACCTCCTCCGCCGCCACCACCCCCGCTCCCTCCTCCGCCGACACTAACGTCGTTTCCTCCTGTTCCGGACCCATCTCGGTTCACCACCACGCTACTACTGTTCGATACTGCCGTCGGGTCAAAGTGATCGTTACCCCCAAGATCGGGGAGCGCGTCGAGCATCGAACCACTGACATCTTCGCCGAACAGATCGTACGAGTCCATCTCTTTTACGCTTCGCGTCTCTCGGTCCCCTCCGTCTCAGACTCAGCGCTTTCTATGATCCTTCTCGAATCCGTCGATTTATCACCCATCGCTGATTCTCTGACGTCGCTTCTGCAAAGAGCAACAGGATGTCTGAGAGTACAGCGCGGTGAAGGATTTCGGGAGTGTGGAGTACTTTCGAACGCGAGGGAAGTTCTTTCGATGTAAGAATCGAAAGTATTTTTTATCATTTGAATTTTGTATCATCCTACGCAAGGATATTTCGTCTCGCAAAACCTTCGGCTCGTAAAAATAATTTCCATCACCGTCCGGCGAGGCAAAGTTGGATGCAAATGTAAACAGCGGAAAGATTGGCCAAGCAAATTTCTATTTTTCTTTGAATTCTTAATCCCGAATAATGAAAACAAGAAAATGCAGAATTAAAATTTTGTCAAAACGACCCATGTCGTTGCGGAGAATCTTTTATATCGATGTAGTCGTTAAGCCGCTGATGAGAAGCCACACGCCAAAGGGGAAAAGCTATACGCTTATGGTATCGTATAAACACATAATCGCTATAACTTCTCCCCCTCGGAATGTACCAAAATCGTTTTCCATCCTTTTTTTTTTTGTTTTCTGTTTTATATTTTTCATCGCTATTCTGTCATTCTACTTTTCCGAAGAATCGTTTCGATAATCTCGCTCGCGTACTCCCGTCATTACCGTCGACGATACGTATATACGTTCACGCTGAGATCGTAAATTGTCGCAGATTGACTGTAATTAATTATCCAAGAACGACCGCCGCTCCCACTCTACAGGCACACCGGGGACGCAAACTCCCTACTCTACCTCCCCTGATGAGATTCGACATCGGAGATTCGCGAAAGACGAAAAGAACAGTACTTTTTTCTCGTCCCTCTCGATAGTGGAAGAAAACATTGGAGAATGAATCAAGAAACGAATGAATGAAGAAATCGTAGGCCGCTTTACAAACTGGATAAAATTGGTACGTGGGCTTGTCGGGAAAACTGATAAGATATCTGGTGTAGAGCACGCGGGAGAATAAAAAATATATATTGAAAACAGAAAAGTTTTCCTCAGCCTTTAGATTTGTTTTCTGAATTACCACATTCTTTTTTTTTTGTTTTTTTTTCTATATTGGAATTTTAAATGTTCAGAGGATGAAAATATTTTTTGTAGAACATTCCCAAGCAATAATTATTCTTCCGAACAGATTATCCTTCCAAATGGACACTTATACTTTCTTCACACTCTATTTTCCTTTTCTACTGCTTATTCGCACAGTTTATCACGAAATTGTTTTCTACTAGATATTCTATTCCCAAAGCAGCTCTTTCTTCAAACTAATTCAACGTTATTGTCCAACAGGTTTTCCCGAACCAGCAAAATCCACAAGATCGAAGTTTCCGTTCTTGGAAGGTAGAAACTATGCGTTCTTAAACCGCGAAAGACACACGAACATTTATGTATTCCGCGCGCTGCGACCTGACTTTACGCAAAAATCCTACAGCTTGGAAAATAAGAAAAGAAAAGGAAGGATCTTAGGTGTGTTTCAGCGATGAAAATTTTAAAATAATTCTCCAGATTGTCTCCAGAATTCTCCAGAATGCCTCCAACTCTACTAATTGAGACGCGTCATCCGATCAAGTGCAAATTGACGACGGCACCGCCAAGTGCCGCCACTAGTTTGACACTTTTACCGAAAAGTGACGGAAGGAAGAATTCCAGAAGTTTCCAGCGTGCCTTTGAGTGCCGCTGGAAGACTTCCTCCGGAAGCTTCTCCGGATTCGGTCCGGCTGATGGTTCCGTCAGCTTTGTCAAAGACCTTTTAAGACTTTCCCTCATTTTCCACCAGTCGGACTATTTCCGCACTGGAGAACCTGGATTTTCAGTTTCGCTGGAAGCTCCAGGGGGGGGGGGGG
>JAPYZJ010001169.1:0-60797 GCA_030522765.1 Ophioninae sp. B BG-2022a | reverse complement strand
GAGAGACGCAAGATCGGTCCACTCACTCGAACGCTATGCCAGCCTTCGCTCGTGAGGATTCCGCGTGACAATGAGTTTCACGGAATGACTGGCAGCGCTAGAGATGAGACGGGAGATCGTTCCGTCTCTCTCTTTCTTTATACCTGCGATCGCGCTCGTGAGGTTTTGGTGTGACACAAGTTTTTGGGAATGACACCCAAGCAAAATGATTTTGAAGACGTTACCACGTCAATAAAAATATCAAATAGCAAAAAATCTGGACGTATTGAAATTTTTTATATATTTTCCCATATTCAGCGTCCCAAAATTTATCGGTATCAACCATCAAATCTCGGAGGGGGAGATCCCTGTAGACCTGTGTTATTAATACTGATATCACCGATATATCAGTATGTAATACGCAACAAACTGAAATCTACGTTTGGGTTTGTTTGGACTGACATACGAAAATCGATTTTCGTTTGTTTGAGTCTATTCAGGCTGACGAAAAAAATCGATTTTCGTCGCTTTGGGTTTTTCGATACGCGAACAAAAAAAACCCATTTTCGTTTGCTTGCGTTCGTTTGGGTTGACGAACGAACATTTCCTTTAAAAACTGAAGAATATCTTGACTTCTTTCGTGTGGAAAATCTTATCGAAATCGGAAAGAAGATTCGAAATGAATTATGTTCGACTCACATTGACGTCACGATCGGTCCGACACTTGACGAAATCATCAGCAATGCACAGTGCTAATTCGGACTCTGGAAAAACTGTGAAACGATAAAATCGAGGATCCTACGTATTTCCGTCCACGCGTATCTACGTTTCGTCGCAAGATGCACGGGAGGTGGTGCAAAGTTTATGCAAGACCGATAACCTCCAATCGATTATCTATGAGAACTCTTGTGAACGTTCGTGGAGATATACATATACACGTTTGATGAGTGACATCCGGTCCTCAAAGTGCGATGAAGCGGATCAGTCGAGACCTCCACCCGCGCTGTTTTTTTCTCTTTCTCTTTCTCTCTCTTCCTCTTCTCATCTTCGTTTCTCCCTTTCCCTTTTTTTTTTATTTTGATGACCCGGGTCAACGACGAGACTTCTGGACGTGTCATTGTCTACCTAGAAGTTAACACTTCAAATATACAGACAATTGCCACTGGTGGATCAGCGAGCCACTTCCGGCGGTCCTTCGAGGTACAGGTATTACTGGATCGATATCCGCGAATCATCAAAGATCTTGAATATCTGAGGAACCATAGATCTTGATGGAATAATAATATACGAATTATTTTAAAACCATTGAAGAATTATTTAAAAATTATTGAGGAATTATTTAAGAATGATTTAAGAATTATTTACTAGAATTATTTAGAATTATTTACTATAGTTATTTACAATTATTTATTTACTACATTTATGTAGACATATAGAGAATAATCACTTTTATGATTATTATGTCATCGCTATTTTTGTTTAACATACAATGTATTGTTAAAATATTTTGCCCGAAAGTGTACTAGGGCATATTAAATCATATCAAATCAAAAAATCATTTATTTAGAATTATTGAGGATTTATTTAAGAATTATTTGAAATTTATTTCGGAATGATTAAAAAAAACAGCTTCTGCAACCGTTAAAAGCTAAAAAATACGAACCGAACTAAGTCGCCCGAAATTCTGATCATTTTATATCATTAAATTTGAGGATCAATTTATTAATTAAGTGAAACAGTCTTTTCCCGAACAAAATAACCAAACAATTGAAAATAGATATATTTTAAGGATGAGTTGTTCAGCGATCATTGGAAAGCACAACATATATTGAATTTGTTCTAGCAATTATTGGCGATAATAGTATTGATTGTCAATCTGAAAGTATTGATTAGATAAAACATTTGTTAGATTTTTCGGTGGACAGTTGTACAGATGGACTGCAGAAGAGTAGTCACTGACAAAATCTCATTCAAGCACCCGGCAATATCGTCGAATCGGACTTGATTCTCATAAAAACTGTAAAATTACCATTACCAAGTGTCGCTTTGTTACGAAATTAGGTATACGTGCGGCTAAACATGTAAGACACGATCCAGACTTGTAAATCCATAATTCCCCAATTTTGGACTAATTTTCCATTCGACTATCGATCCAATAATACCTTAAGCAGCTTTGCGCATGGACGATACTCAGGGTGGTGACCGATCGGGCTATCAAACCAACGTTCATCAACGAAACGAACCTAAACATGCGAAACTTGCTCTTGAACCAAAATCAAACCCAAAGCAACCAGATCATCGAAAACAATTCCCAAAAAATCTCGAGCTTAGGCTTGTTTGGGTTAGTCGTTTGATGCTTTCGGTTGAGCTTTTTTTCAATAAAAAGCCCAACGACCAGTCTCGAGACTCAGACGTGACAGTCGCCATTCTACGAACGTCACTGATACTTCATGCTTCATACACGGTCACAATTTTCTTCCGAGGCTCGTTCTATCCCTCAGTACTCACCTCCCGAGTCCATCCGACTTCTGAGTACGTATACCTGGACTGAAGCATAACATATATATATCTGCGCAGAGCTGAGCGTCGACTCCAAGAACGAAACGACTCGAAACGAGAAGTCTCTCGAGCGCTTCTCTTATTCGCACTTTGCTCCTCCTCCACCATCCCCTTTTCCTCTTTCGTTTTTCTCAAGCCTCATCCTCTCTCTCTCTCTCTTTTTCTTTCTCTCTCTCTCTCTCTCTCTCTCTCGCTACTACGTCGACTAATACAACCATGACCACTTGCTGCTGCTTCTGCTACCAGCGAAGTTGTACGAACTATACTATACCGCTACTGCTACGCCTTTTGCCACTCATTCTTTCTCATCTGTCTTTCTCTCTTTCTCTCCTCTTTCTTTCTTCCAATCTCTCTATCTCTCGCCCTCCCTCTTGCTTTCTATCTTGCTCTCTCTCTTTCTCGTTCTCTCTCTCTCTCTCTCCCTTTCTTTTTACCTCTCTCTCTTTCTCTCCAGATCGTGCCATGTGTGAGTCCTCGGGACGTACAGTCCGTGTATATATGTGGGTACGTATTGGGAGACTTAACTCGTGTGTACAACGCCAGCCGATTGTGCCTCTTCCTCTAATTCTATCTCGCGGTCTCCCGGTCTCTCTTGCTCGAACAACCTATCAACTCGGTGGGTAGACGCGAGCTCCGGACGACTCCGATTCTCTCATCCCATCGACCCACACCGTTCTTATACACCGATACGGGACCGCGTACACTATCCCGATCGCGACTGTGCTCGTGGCCGCAATACGGACTCCCTGTGTAACGGGTGACTCGACGTAATTCCTATGCTCTCTTCGTCGCAGACATTGACGTTTCAAAGTTGAGGTTAATTTTGAGGAAGGGAAGGAGGGCCGAAAAAAAACGATTTTAAAGTTGAATTTGGATCGGTTTTCGTGATGGTTTTTCGCTTTTTTGGAGTTTGGGAAAAGCTTGAAAATGGATGCAAGGAGTGTGAAGGATGTGGAGGGTGAAGTGGTCGTTATGGTGGCAAGAATGGAGACTTTTTTTTTGGAAAATCTCGTGGGTTTGAATAATTCTTGTTTGTGCTCTTGGATAATTGAGATTTGAGAAATTGGAAATGGGTAATGTATGTTTGCGATGTAATATGATGCAAAATTGAAAGCGGTACGAATGCAGTTCGAGCTTCAAAAGTTATTGGGCTTTTGATGCATCCAAGAAAAGCTAATGAAGTCGGGGATTTTGAAGTTTACAACGAACGGAAGTTTGTAGGAAAAGATGAGAATTACGGGAATCGACTTTTGAATTTGCTGGATTTCGGCTTGACAGAACTCGTGTGGTTGTGTGAATTTCTGCAACGAAATAAAAAGTCGAACTTATTTGAAAAAATCCATCGATAAACGTAGTGATGATGGTGTTGGAAAAATTGGGTTGGAAAATAAAGATCGATGAAAAACGAAATGAAAAATGAAAAAGACAATTGAGATTGTAACTTGAAATTCAATATATTTGAAAATGCTGATCGATTATCGAGGAAAATAATTTGTATAATAATAATAATAATATAGCAGTCAGTTGGCAGACGAAATTGGAATTTAAAAAATACTGTTAGTATCGTATAGTTTTAAAACGTTTAGTTTTACCTACAATTATCAAAAAGGATATATAGCAATAATGTGCAAAAATGACCAAATCATAACGATTTTTGTGGAAACTTTAGATCGCTTTTGCTAATCTTCCCTTCCACGTGTTTTATAAACTCTGTACTATAGATTTTTATGAAATTGAAGTTTGTATCGTTATAATCCAACAAAACTTTATTTTCAATTTTTTATTATCATTATTATCCAGAATTATATTTCGTAAATTTAGGTTGGGCATAAATGAAAATCCTAACAAAAGTTTTCTCGGAATTTCATCACAGTCCAATCTACCAAAAGTAACTTTGGAACATAAAAAAAATTATATTCAATGAGTTCCGACGATGCAACTTTCAACGCCATATATTTTTGCACAAGATGATCAATTCGCTAACTACAAACTAACAAAATTGAATTTCCCGATCAAATTTCGGATTTTACTTCAACATTCTGGAAATCACGTAATTATCAAAAAATTAAAAAATCCATCCAGCTTAAAAAAAAAGCCCTCATTCGTAATTTCCAATCGCCCTTTTCGTCGGAAAGGTCTCTATCGATCAGCCACGCACGAGCGGCAGCTCTTTGTTGAACCAATAATAACTCAATTCTCCATGAAAATTTCTTCACAAAAAAATCCCAATCAATATTTTTCAATATTTTTTCACCAAACAACTCTACGAATGTTTTTCCACCAAGAAACCCAAACCTCGTCTCTTTACTGCCTACACTTGAAAACCCCAACCTGGTCATCCCAAATTCACCATATTCAAAAAGAAAAATGCAAAACCGTTTTTCCTATTCCAAGCAAACTTCACCAAGCCAAGTCCCTAAATTTCCTTCAGGACAAGATTCCCTCTATCGAATGGACGAATAGACCCAAACGGACGGTCGAAACGATCAGTATTCCCATCGCCTTTTTTTATGGTCGCCATGTTTGTCGTTTTGGAAATCTAGTAACTTTTCCTAATGTTACGAGTTATTCGCGATGCAGGTTTAAAGTCAAAGAAAAAACCGGCTGAGTAAGAAACGAAGAATAAATCCAACGGTAAAAAAAAGAAGCAAAAAAAAAACAAAAAACGTCGAGAACGAACGAGAGATAAAATTCGCTGTAGTGAAGAGATACGGGCTGGCCGGTTATTATTCCAGGACACCCTGTACATAAAGAGCCCGCGGTAGACGCGCGGAGCTTTGGGTCGCCGCTAGCTCCGGGCGTCCGGATCCAACGTCTACCCTCTCATTTACCATTTGGTACCTATAGACAGGGTATACCTATATAAATGTACGCGCGAACACGTACAGACCCCCGAGCGCCCGATATACGCGCTCCCAGAGACCGGCAACGCCAGCCTCGCGATTCCGCGTGCCGCCCCGATACTCCATACACTCTGTCTCTATTTTATCGTACGTACGTATACCACATTATACATATATATATATAATTCGCAATACATATATATATAGCTGTGAAATTATATACATCGACCTGCTGCGAGTGCCTACAAAATATAGGTATATATTTGTAAATATGTATGTAGGTGGATGCATATATGTATTTATTTATTTATTTATTTATTTTTATATTTCTATTTCTATATTATATTTATATATAGGTATTTATTATTAATATATGTACACATATGCATATACATACATAAGCCCTTATATGAGTGAATTTAAACATTTCGAAAAAGGTGATATCGAAGAGCCTGGATTTCGAGCACCGTCCTGGAAAAACCAGGCATAACGATCATATTTGTATGATATGGAACCTGCGAAACTGTAATGTCCTTACACAATTTTTGTGTGTGGGTGAACATTTTCATATTTGTTTCTCAGGTATAGCAAATTTTTTTTAATTCTTTTCATTTTCAGGTACGGGTGACATTTGCATGGAGATTACATACAGATGTTTTTTTTGCGACGTATTTGGTTTTGTGGTGAGGAAAAACTTCTTTATTACAAATTACGTTGGAATGTGTCTAATGAGAGGAGGTGAAAGAAATCTGGCGATTTTTGTATGACTTGAACGTTCGTTAAATTCCAACGTATGCAAATTCGAAGATTTTGTACATCTATTCTTCCCTACACAGAATTCTACGTTTGCGTGTATGAATACTTCTACACATCGAAGAGAATAATTACACGGACCCTACAATTTGGTGATTTACCATGATGCAGAAGTTTCCATTCTCATGTTGCAACGAGATGCGATTGGTTTTAATTACTCCATTTTTCGAATCACTTAAAATCGAATATAATTAAAAAATCGGTCGAACGTTTTGACGTATCGTTATTAAAACGACTGTAACTTTCGAAAAACCGCTTCGTATGAACATTCATTTTCTTTTCTTTAATATTTCGACGACGATTTCAGACTTTTAGGGTTGATTTCAGTCCTCCAGAACGGATTTTAGACATCCACGACTGATTCTAGTCTTCCAGGAATGATTTTAGATTTGTAGCACTGACTTTAGGATTCCACGACTAATTTTGGATTCCCAGGACTGGTTTTGGACTACCAGTACCGATTTTAGACGTCCAAAAGTAATTTTCGACTTCCGAAACTGATTTTGGACTTCCAGGACTAATGTTGGATTTCCGGGCATAATGCTGGACTTCCAGGCATAATGCTGGACTTTCAGGCACAATTTTGGACTTCTAGGACTGACGTTGGACTCCCAGGACTAACGTTGGATTCCCAGGACTGACGTTGGACTCCCAGGACTAACGTTGGACTCCCAGGACTAACGTTGGACTTTCAGGCATAATGTTGGACTTCCAGAACTAATGTTGGATTCCCAGGGCTGGTTTTGGACATCCGGAATTGATTTTAGACTTCTAGGATTAATTTTAGATTTCCAGGTCTGTCTGGAGAATAACCACATGTATCGGGCGTTTACATAGAAACAACAGATTGTAAATCAGCTTCGCACACACGCATAAGCACACCAATAGAAAAATTTTCTATTTACACATTGATACATTCGTACATGCAATGCCAGTAATAGTAGGCACATCTACCTGCCACTCGTACTCGCATACGCGTCAATTTTCATGCGCACCCCCGCCTCATCCGGATACACGCACACACGTGTGGGCACTTATCCTGGCGTAAATGACGAGGAGCAAAAGGAGGAGGAGGAGTAGGAGGAGAAAAAGGTGCGCATCAAGAGCCGAGCACGCCTCGCGGTGCATAAACCATCACCGTGCGTAGTATGGACCCATGCTACTTGTATTATTTTCGCAATCCTTTTGCTCCTCGGCCTCTCGCCATTTTTCCTCTCATCTCTTTCATCTCTGTGGAACCCCTCATTTTTCAAAACCCTTTTTCTTCGCCAAGAGCATACTTTTTTTCTTTCTCGAATCGATACTGCAGTTACCCATTTCGAATATCATTCCGGAACTCAGTGTTTAGATAGTGGACTAATGATCCTGAACTGTACGTCGTTGGATGCAAAATTATTTGTTTGATTTGAAAATTTGTTTTTTTTTTGCTAATTTTTTTTATCTTTTCCAGCTTTTAACTATAAACTGCCATTATGATGCCATTGAACAGTTTTTGTGACTTGACGGTTACATAGATTTAGAGGGCAAGTCCATTGATTTTCTCCGCTCTACTTAAAATTTTTTTTTGCTAATTGAGGCTATAAAAATCACGAGAACTTTTTTTACGATATTTATTCAACGATTTTCAACTAATCTGCGGTATATCTTTTTTGATAATTATGAAAATGAAAATTTGAAAAAAGTAAAAGATCTTTGACCTCTGATGCAACCTTGAACCCCTAATTGGACTGTAAACGTCAATTTTTAACGTTATCTAAATATTGGAACCCAATGTTCAAACATTTGACTGTGGATGCATCTCACAGAAATAAACAACGAATTGGACTCGTGTTTCTAGGGAATATGGGAGCCATTGCTGGCGTGAAAACGCGAGACCCTTGTCAGCCACTATCCGGCGTGTATTATTAGCCTGGATTACGATACGGAATGGCTCATGTACGTTCGCAATCCAGGGCTTTGGATTTACGGATGTACGTCCGTGAAACTGGGTTTGCTCTCCATTGAAGTAGCAATCGTCGCTCCACGATTTTTTTTATTTCTTACGTTTATTATTGTATAAAGTTTGCAACGTTA
Organism: Ophioninae sp. B BG-2022a; assembly: GCA_030522765.1. Classification (NCBI taxonomy): domain Eukaryota; kingdom Metazoa; phylum Arthropoda; class Insecta; order Hymenoptera; family Ichneumonidae; species Ophioninae sp. B BG-2022a. The sequence goes on along the minus strand of JAPYZJ010001169.1, from coordinate 52,530 downwards.
GGTTATGCATTAATGAACAACAAAAAAGAAAAAAAGGACTTTGAAAAAAAAAGGATTTTCAATGACAGTTACCATTTTTGAACAAACTTTTTACAAAAAGTTTCAATTCTTAACGTAAAATAAAGAAATCAAGCTCTGTGTTTGTAAATTCTGCAGTGCCTGATGCTCGGTTGTTCGTAAGATAATTTGATCATCGATGGGAAAACGAAATTTTCAAAATCTGCGAAGTTATGTCGATTTTCTACATGATTTAGATTGAAACCCTGCATATAGAAATTCAACATTGGAGTTCCATTTAATTCTTTACTGTTTTGTTTATGTTTCTTGATTCTAGATAATTCTGCACGTGGTTTCCTGATGTTTTCTGATAAACGCTGTTTGACCATTTTTGGCATGTATGTATGTGTAAAATCAGGAGACTCCATTGGGCCTGCTGAATATTGGGACTTGAACGTTTCGTGAGTTTCGATGTTTTGGAATATGTCAAAGTACAACTGAATCAATTCAAAATGACAATTGCAGTGGATGATCAGTGACGGCAGTAAAACTGATTTTTATAGTATACTTTAGTGAGGCTTGATGGACCGTCGGGCAAATAGTTAGTGAAAAATACCGTAATTATGAATTTAAAGATATTTAAAAAATTAAAATTAAATTTTTTATTAATATACAAATAATAATATCGTGGATTGACAAATAGCTAATTTAATAATTGATTAATTAATGGACCGTCGGGCAAATAGTTAGTGAAAAATACCGAAATTATGAATTTACAAATATTTTAAAAAAGTAAACTGAAATTTTTCATTAATTTACAAATAATAATATCGTGGATTAACAAATAGCTAATTTAATAATAGATTAACATTTAGAAATCTTAATTATCCACTTTCAATAATAATCGAAGAATATAATCATAAAATAATATTAAATTTCTTATCATCATCAATCATTTTCGAAAAACTTAATATAAATTGACTTTTTCAACGATTGCTAAATAACCCAAACAAATTCATCGTTAAAATAAATCTTTCACTATTTTACGAGTTGAATTTTGTAAATTGTCAATTTATCCGATTTTTCGGCTGATTTTAGCTAAAAAAGAATCGCATAAATTCTAACGTATCTTTATTGGAGATTTACTGCTTTACTTTTTTACAGAAAAAGTTTCGGAAAATCCGTCAAGATAAATAAAAAAAAACAAAAAACATCATTACATCGGAACGTTGGAAACTTCAACGTCCTAACTTATTCCTCTCGTTATCGTTGCAACAGCCGCGAAAACTTTTTTTTCGCACCCTATTTCGTATCAGCATCGATCCACCCCGCATTCTATTTCCACAATTATCGTTATCATCGCCATTATCATTATTATTCCGACTATTAAAATTATTATTGATATCACGATTATTATGGTTATTATTGCTATTGTTATTGTTACTTTCTACTATTGTTATTCAACAATGAATATTAATATTGTTATTATTGATGTCATCACTATAGATGAATCAAAATCGAGCGAGGAAATGAATGAACGAAATGAAATGAACACGTAGAGGCATCCTGTCCCTCGTAACAAATTGGGGAAGAATTATTATTATTACTGTTATTTTCATTGTTATCATTGATAAGCAAAAAAATATCAATAAATATTCAAAAAATAGAAAACTAAATATGTATTACACTTAAATTCATATTTATTGATATTTATTTATTATGACGATTATATTATGATATCACTGATAAGCAAAACAACAAAATTCCATATTATTTTGCTTGTCAGCTATAAGAATCACAATCGTAATAATAGTAATAATAATTCTCCAGAAATTTGTTGCAAGGTGCAGAATACTTCCACTTTTCACATGCACGTAGATTCATTCCGCTTCATCGTTAAGAAAAATAACAAAAAAACAAATTTAAAAAATAAGGAATCTTTGTTGAATGAAAATGAATATAATAGATAATATAGATATTATGAAATGTATAAATGGAAATAAAGATATTAATTTGCTTATTAGTGAATGATATTAATACTTAATGATATTAATATTATATTATACGTAGGGGAAGGGGGGGCATGATGGGGTATCTAAGGAAAATACCAAAAATACAGTATAACCATTCCGTTTATTATGCTTATTTATTTATGGCACAATGTCTTATTAATCTAACTACAATTTGGCATAGTCATTGGGAGATGAACTTATAGCATTGTTTTAATTTAATGATTTAAAAGGAACTTTCGAAAAACCATCTTGCCCCTTACCATGGGGTAAGATGGGGTAATGAAAATTGAGCCAATCAACCCCTGCTTGTCAGTATTAAAATTATGCGCCTTACAATTTCTCACAGCCAGTTGATATGCTAGACGTCTCAGATCGAGTGTTGTCAGTCCAAAAAGACGTTCTTCCATATGTTTTAGATATGCCACCATCTCGTCTTCTTCTTTTGTTGTAAATATAGGTTTTTAGAGCCCAAAGGTACACCAATTGTAACTTCACCATCTTCTTTCATTTTCTTAATATATCGCTCCAAAGTAGTCTGAGGCAGTCCGTATTCAGAAACGGCTTTTCTGTAGCCCATTTCTTTACTTAATACTTTATCTATAGCTGTTTGCATAGAAATTGTGTCTTTTAGTTTTTGCCTTGTATGTACGTACCATTGTTTTACCTGAAAAGTAAAATCGTATTAGGCACGTACCTATTTATAAACATAGACACCTAAACGAAGACCCACTTCCCTATGTTGCCCCTATACCCCATCTTACCCCATACGCAATACCCTGTCTTGCCCCAAATGCTGATCTAGAAAAAAATAATTTCTCAAAACAAAAAAAAATATTAACTGAACTTTTGTCCAACTATACCACAATAAAGTAAACAACACTAAGAACCATATACGAGAAAAGACATAAATTGGGTAGTCATAATTACCTTACAGTAAAGACGTTTTTAACACTATGACTGCCACGGGGGTCACCAGTGACCGGAGCACCCATATGAAGTACGTTGCGGAAATTTTGCGTGGCAGTCAAAGGGTTAACTGCGTAAAATTAGATCGACTAGACACTCAACGTGATTTTCGATTGTAAACAAAAAACGCGTGCACTCCCACTCACTGTTTCTGTCGCGCTGACGGTTGATCGACTATGGCTTCCTATTAGCTTATTGCTTTCTGTTCGCAAGAGTCTAGTTTCTTGTATGTGTGCTTATTACCTTGCGACCCCGTCATTCGTTTATCAGTGATTCTTTACGATACCGTTATTATAAAAATTAATAAAATATCAATTAATATCAATTGGTGATTGATTGACTATCAGTTGATTAAATAAATATTCATTTAGGAATGAATCAAAAAATGTAATACGATGTAATAATAATAATAATAATCATATAATAATGCGATATTGCAATAACAATACTATCATAAGCCAAAATAACGCTGGAAACTGGAGTGTTTCTTTTTCCGTCACGTGACGCAAGTGATATGGAAAAATATAAGTCGAAAGTCTTCGGTACAAGGTATATACGCGTGCGATGTACACCCGCTTGTAAAATGTGGCCAATTAGCACCAGAAACTGATGAACCGAGAAATCGAACAACGCGCGTCGACAGACAAGGAAAAAAGGAACATTCGTTTTCCCGTTTCTTCTTCCTTGGTTCTTTCCTCTTTTTTTCTAACCAAGATCTCGATGGACATTCCGGATGAGGGCGGGAGGCGGGGAGAGAAGTCTCACTTCGCCATGTGGGCGATACGCGAGAGCGTTAATTACTTCTTTCGTCGAGTTCACGTCGCGCAGACCGCACTTGGCATTTCCGTGAAATTCCAGTGCACTCCTTCGCAACGACAGATGCGCAAAGACTCCTATCCGTCAAACCACCCGCGCGCACGAGTTTTCTCTTTTCCCAAATTTCGAATTATTTTTAAACGTCACATCGAGACTTCTTCAACAACGTTTCGGCATTTTCGAGCGTCGACGTCATCGCGTTCGTCCAAACTGGCGCTCAGAGGAGGGGGGGGGGGGGGGGGGGAATTCGATCTATCGATATTAAAAAATGTACGAAAAAACTAGACTCATTTTGTCAGTCTTAGGACTGAGTATCGATGTAGAACTGATAAAAAAAAAGGTTAGAGATGACGATGATAGATTTTATTTTGCTCTAGTATAAAAAAACTTAAAAAAAAGAACAATCTGGTTTTTTTGCAAACGGAACGCAAGGGCTACCGCCGCGTCCAAGCTATCGAAAAAAATGACGGAATGTTCGTAGACGTAGTCATTTCTGCTGAAATGGAATGACACCGGACGTTGGTTGATGGAAATTGTCGAGGCGAATATTGGACGAAAGATACGAAGAAATGGGCTCTGGAGGGACGAAATTCTCGCTATCAATATATATACAGGGTGGCCCGAAAATTGCAACTCGAAAAGAATATCTAGGCACCTCGTATCGATACCTATTCGATTCACTCTCATGCATATTTAATATTTGTTTTTCCTTTTCCACGGAAAAAGCATTTCAATTCTCTTTTCATGTATTCGTGTACCCTGCAGAATTACCGGCAGTTTTTTTCGGTTTGTTTGGGCTTTCAAGATAAAGCAAATATTTTTACGAAAAAAATTAAAAACATATTTTTTCGAAATAAAGCAGGAATTCTCACGAAAAAAATTAAAAGTATATGTTATTCGAAACAAAGCATTAATTATAGAGCAAAAAATTGAAAATATTTATTATTCGAAATAAAGCATTATTTTTCGCGAAAAAATTTAATATATATTTGTTCGAAATAAAGCATTAATTTTTGTGTAAAAATTTAATATATATTTGTTCGAAATAAAGCATTAATTTTTGTGTAAAAATTTAATATATATTTGTTCGAAATAAAGCATTAATTTTCGTGAAAAAATGTAATATATAGGGTTGCTGGTAACTCGACGTATTCCTTACAGAACGTCATAGTAGCATGTAAATGCAACAAATTAAGCCATCAAATGTTCTACCGAAATTCAGTAGTTTTTGAGTTCTTAAGATTTTTAGTTTTTTTATGAAAAATCCCAAATTACATCATTTGAAACCAATTTAAAAATTATCTACGGAGCGACTGTACTGAAATTTCTTTTATTATCATAGTTGATGACGTAGCAGTTCATTGTTAGTAATTAAAAGTCCAAAAAGCCTAAAACCTTGGCAAATATCACTAATCAAACATTCAATTTTTTGTGATTTTTGCCATTACGTAATCACAAATGTTGCCTAGTGCAAAAAAAAATACTATACACTTGTTGAAGTAGTGGCAAAAATTGCGAAAAAATAAATGTTTGATTAGTGATATTTTCCAAGGTTTTAGGCTTTTTGGACTTTTAACTACCAACAAAGATCTACAACGTCATCAACTATGATAATAACAGAAATTTCAGTACAGTCGCTCCGTAGATAATTTTCAAATTGGTTTCAAATGATGTAATAAGAGATTTTTCATAATAAATCTAAAGATCTTAAGAACTAAAGACTACTGAATTTCGCTAGAACATTTGATGGCTTAATTTGTTGCATTTACATGCTACTATGACGTCCTGCAAGGAATAGGTCGAGTTACCAGTAACCCTGTATATTTGTTCGAAATGAAGAATTAATTTTCATGAAAAAATTGAATACATATTTGTTCGAAATAAAGCGTTAATTTCCACGAAGAAAAATGACAAAACCATTTTGTTTCTAATAAAGCATTAATTTACAAAAAAAAAAAAGAAAAACTTAAATATCGGATTAAGAAAATAGTAGTTTTGGGGAGGGATAGGTGAAACGTGTCAACATATGCGCGACATGTCATCCTGCCCTTACGAAGCGCGGTGGGGAGAGGGAGTGGGGGATGGGTTGGCACATGAGACTATAGATATGTAGAGTGGTATGGTTGGGTGCGCAATGACCCGTGAAACTTGAATGCACGTTGGAGATGCTGTGGTCTAGCTCCCTGTCTCCTCCCGCAGCCACCCTCGGTCCGCGAGGACATGAGGGATGCACTGCCATCGCGCCAGCTATGTTAATTAAACGCGTGTTCGGAGGGCCCGCATCGTCATCAACAGCGGTAGCTCGAACCAAAATAAAAATGAAATAAAAAAACGAAAAAAAAACTAAAAAATAAGTATACGTAGACATTTGGTTGAACGCCGAGAGGGGACGCGAAGTAAAAAGGAAATAAGAGAAATGTCCTGTCGCCAACGCTCGAGGCGGCGCAGTCGACTTCGACCGCGACAAATGAGTTTGCTAAATTCGTCAAATATTTTTCCCGAAACTCTCATCGCGCTTGCGATGAAACTGATGGACGTTCGTGGACTTTTAACGAAACCGGATGTTGATCCGATTCTTCGATAAGCATGGGAGTCTACCGATCGAGGTTTCGGAAAGTGGACAAAAAGATGGACGATTAAATGAAGAATTTATATTTATCGATGTATGAAAACGAAAGAATTGTTTTCTTGTAGGCTTTCGGCGAGCTTGGAATTTAAAAAAAATATACTTTTTTTGGTGGAGCGATTTTTGACAACGAAGCTTTTGGTGGAGAATCTTTGACTCTGACAACGAAAGTTTTGACAAGAATTCAAAAAGTTGACGAAGATGAAACGATTTTTGTGAAGGTGATGGTTCGAATTTGACAATGTACCAAATTGTTTGGGTTTGTCTGGGTTATTTGTATCGCCTATGAAACCAAAAGGCATTGTTAGAGAATTTGTCCTAATAAAAAGAATTAATTAATGCAACTTTCCAACGATGCAAACTTGAACGCCATAATTTACAAAATTTCTTGGATTTTTCATTTTTCGAATTAAAAATTTCAACGGTAGAAATTCTTGCTGATCAGCCGAAATTCGCTAGGTTGAAATTTCCGTTGGAGGCCAATGGTCTTTATTCATTAGTTTCAATCAATCGTTATCGAAAATACTTTTCTTTTTTCTTTAAGGACATGTCGAAGATGCACCACGTGACACGCGAGTACAAGAGAGATAGTCGAAATTTTTCAACCGCAATTTCTCGAGGACGAAACATTTTTATTGTAAAATTCAAGCATCTATATCTGCCTCCATGAATTCTACAAAGACCGATGCTCGATTTTTCGCCGTAAACTTAATCGACGCCGAGAAAACGGATTTTGAAAATTTGTGAGGTTATGTCGATGTTCGTCATGCCCTTAATTAAGATGGAAATTTGATTATGAGAATTGAGAAAATGTATATATATATATACATATATACCGCATCGACGGAACGACCGTAATCGAGGCGACGCAAGCGTCAAAAGTTAGCACTATTAAATATCGCAATGTCACTGGCGCCTCGAATGTCTCAAAGTGGACAACTTCGAGTCGGCGCACGTTGAAACTCGACCCGAGTGCAGTCGTAAAACAGAAACGTGCTAGAGTAAAAAGTATGCATGTTTTTTTGTTCCCCACAAAATAGGTCAAGCATCCGGAGAAGAAGCGCTATTCCCATAAAACCGTACGTTCGCCAAGGAATTTCGCATAAAAAGCAACGTAAAAACAGCACTAGCAGTGTTCGTAGTTGGCGAAGAGATTTTCGCATTTCCGCGTAGATTGGCGTTACACCGGAAACGTAATAACCGTTTGACTCACCGTTCGTCCGCAGCTGTCGACTCTTCTTTCCCATTCCCGATCGCGAAAACAAAATAAACAACTTCCAGTTTCACCTTGTCGGAAACTTGGCTTCTTTGTTCAACTTTCGTGGCGGCACAACAACGTTACATCACGATCGTCTTTTAGTAACGAACACGAGCGGCGAATTCGCGTGAAAAATGGGTTCTTTTTTATCGAAAACAAAACTCGTTTACACCTTTCGTGTCGATTCCGTAATTCAACTGTCGCTTTAAGGTCACGTAATGGCATCCTTGTGGGCAACTGACGACAGCGACACCCCAAAACGGTTGCAGTGTGCAACATTAGTATCCTATGAAATTATTTTTATTCTTTTTTTTATTGGTTTCGAAAAAGTTTTGTCGGATCGTAAATCGCTAGCTAAAGATCTTGAAAAATGTCCACGCGAGTTTGTTACGTCATCGGAGACCATTTTTGGACGTTAAAGAAAAATTATTTTCGTTGTGTTCCGACAATACAAACTTTAACGTCAAGATACTCAATGTTTAGTATACAAAAACACCGTTGAATCAATCTACGACACTGTTCAAACTTTTACCGATGTATTCCGAAAATTTGATAAATTCGTTAATCGTTCGGAGATCAAAAGATTTATAATGTTAAATGAAAAAATTAACTTCGTTGATCTTTACAGAATTAAACAAGTGAAGATCCTTCGCAGTAGTAAGACGGAAGTGGGGGAAGGAAAAATTGCGCGCGACTCGAATGCGACGGCAACGCCATTCACAGGATTCTTTTGTACCCAAAGCGTCCTTCATTATCGGCAAATGGTACTATACCATATCGACTGAACGAACATAACTGAACCTACAGACCCAGTAGAAACCTCAAATGGAGAAAAGATAACAGAGCTGAAATTTGTTATCTCGTGCAATTATCGGTAACTTACCGACAATTGCTAATTCATTTTTTCTTCCGAAACAGAGCTCACGAATATTTCAGTTGATTTCACTATTAATCAAGAGCATCACTTCGATCCTGGAATTGTTACGGGTTTATAAAAAAAATAGAATTAGCGAAAAAAAATGTTAAAATATTCCATCTCAGATATCAAATTTTCTACATTTCCCACTGTGGACATATGCAGGTTAAATTTGCGCATAAAAAAGTGTATTTCGAAAAATGCGTTGAAACATATTTTATTGTACAATTGGGTGTTGCTCGAGCAACTTAGATCACCGATCGTCGTTACAATCCCAATTAGACAGTTTTACATAAACGAAAGCTCAAGTGGTTTTACTTCAACGAAAGCACCGACATCGAACCGCATAGCGTTATCGAAAGCTCCGGAAACGTGGCGGCGAGGCGTTACTTAGTGTCATGGCTTAACATCGGCAGAGAAGCTCGTGTGCACTCGTCATTTTGGTGCGTGATTATTGCTGGGTCAATGTTCAATATCATCGACGAACATCTATATAAAAGATGGAACAACGATCTCGCGATTTTTTTCCAAACTTTCAGAAACCGTCGCAAACCTTCTTTGCAAACTCGAGGTAATGAACGATAGGACTAATGATAAAAAAAACATCAACGTGAGAAGCGAATTATTCGATACTTGTCCCCATCGCGAGATTCGTTTTCCCTAAAACTTTCTCGGTTGTCTCAAATGCGATCTGAATACGCGTCATGGTAAAAAGCAGTCTTGAATATACGGCCTGTTGCATATTCAACCTGCATCATGAATATGCATACAGACCACGAATCTACGACGAATTTCAAATTGTGTGATTTTCGCGTCGCGCCAAAACGAATTATCGCGTGGACGGTAGGAAAATCGACAAATTATCGTCGCCGTTTTGAAGCTCCAGGTTGGAAACCTCCTTGTTCTTGAAAGAATCTGAAATCCTTTGTTTGTCCTCGATCGCCAGAGAACGCCAGTTTTCTTCCAGTTGCGCCATGAGTTCTTCCCGCTGAAGACGCGCGTCTTCCAAAACGGATTGGCGATCCTCCCGAACCCACTGGTCCCACATCGCTTTAGCCTCTTCACTGAAACACACAATGAACAAATGTTTGAAACCACTCTACTATTCTCTCATCTCGCGTGGCCTCCATTGAAGCTCCCTCGAAAAAGTAACGGGTCAAGTATTTCGCGTGACGCAACCTCGCGTCGGGGTTATGGGTTCTGTTCTTTTTTTTTGGCACGAACTCTTCTCGCCTACGAATTCGCTCTTCTAACCTCGACAGACTACTCGACTCTGAGTGAATCTTGCCCGTGAATCATCGGTTGCGAAACGGATCCTTGGCATTGCCCTCCGATCATGTTTATCCTCTTTCTGCGTCAAATTCGGTTTTACCTGATGATGTTTGTCCTTCGAGGAATCCGCAACTCATCGAAGACATTCCAAAGATCGTATCCGAGGATTTTCGTATTCGGCAAAATTTTAATTCGCTTGCCTCCAAGTTTTGGGTTTTTCAAATACTTTATATAAATTTTGTATTGAAATTCGAGCCATTGTAAAAGTTATGAGGGATTTAGTGAAATCAACCATGAGGAGCGTCATTTCTTTTCCGAAATGTTAATTGTCACTATTTCGAAACATATTTTCCCATGATGATCAAAATATTCGGAAAACAATTTGATAAGCTTCCTGAAAATTTTGACTCATTTTCAGACTTCCATGGATATTCATAAAAAGAATATTCAATGTATCTCGATATTTATACTTCCGATGAAAACAATCTTGGATGAAAATCTACAAGTCCCTGAAATTCATCTATTTTTTCTTCGTTATGGTCACTATACGCAATTTTTCATATAGATTAAAAGTTTGATGGATCGATGAGTCATCACCCTCCGAAATATCGTCATCGGGATTCTGACCTGTATATTGACGAATTGGTGCAGATATCTTCGCGGTTTTTCAGCAACTTCTGTCTCGCCTCGATACTGGCCATCCCGAGTCTCTTGACCTCAGGATCGAGTTGAAGGTCGTCTCTTCTGTAGAGATTTTTCTCTCGTGCGACATCGAGACGATTTCTCATGTCACGAAGACGGAGAGCTTCGTCCCACTGGTGTTTCGAGCAGGCTTGATTTTCGCGTTTCTCGAGATTTTGTATGCGCTCTTTGAGCTCGTTATGAGTAAGATATAGAAACATTTGTTCGGAGAGATTTTTGTCGCCGGGTATCATGCGCATCCAGGGTAGGCTTTTCTCGGTTTCAAAGTGACGATGATCGGATTTTCCGGCGGAAGCTTTGGCGTCAACTTCTCGATCGATGTCGCCTTGCTGTTCAATTGCCTCCTGATCCAACTGGGATTGTGGACGAACCTCGTCTCTCGAATTTACGGGAGATTCTCTCAACGACGAATTTTCATCTTTGCCATTTTCGATATTATCGCGTACTCCGATATCTTCATGCACGTTTTCGACAGCATGATCCGTTTCTTCACGTTCGTCCGTTGAATCCTGCTCTTCCAAATGTTCATTTTGCTCATTTTCCTCGGCAGATGGAAGCGAAGAGCGTTCCACAATTTCATCCGCTTGCTCCTTGGCCCCACCGACGTTAGTCGTCTCGAGACTTTTGTTGGCGTAACGATCGCGATACTTTTCACTGCCGGTAATCCCCCGATTGCCTTCGTGATCAGAATCAACGCCGAGACTGAAATGCGAATCGTGGAGTTTCCTCGAGCGCGGACGATGATCCTGGGGCTCGATGGTGGACGGATTGTGCGCGGAATGCGTCGTTCTCTTAGTGCCTACAGCGCTGTCATCGCCGTAAAGATTCGAAGCTCTCGCGCTTCGAGAGTTCTCCTTGTACTCGTCCATTCGCTCGTTGTAGCTTTTCTGGTCTTTCTCGTTGTTCTCGGAGAGCACTATTTCTCCGGTGTCTTTTATCTGCTCTTTCGATTCACCAACCTCTTGACGAAGATTGGTCGATTCCATGCTGAGCCTCGAATTCGCTCGACTCGCGTATCGTGGATTGAATTCTTTGAGAATTGGTCGCGCCTCCTGGCCTAAAAGTCCGCAAAAGTACGACTGAATTCGTCGGCAATTGAACGGCCTGTAGAGCTGATCCTCCGCTCGTTTGTTCGGCGACAAATCGATTTTTTGTGACCTCGAAGAAACCTTCGCGGATTTTGCTTGTTTATCAACTTCGCGCGAGTACGATTCTTCCTCCTTTTCCAGAAGGTCCTTGAGCTTTCTACGCCTCGAATCCAGAGACTCCGCTCGTCTCAATTTCGCTGAGTCCTTGTCGGACGGTTTGACAATTCGCGCGGTGCTCCAAGCGTCGAATCGCCTCGCTTTGTTACACTCGCGCTCGAAGTATCGCGCTGTCTCGAGATTGTGCTCGAGCTTGATTATCGCGTCGTTGCGTCTAGCGGCTGTGAGCTGGTAGCGCCTCTCACGTGGCCTTCCTAGCCTGAAACATAAAATCAGTCGTGTCTTTATCAACGAGAGTCTTCCATAGATTCATCCTAGATAATACTTGTTTTTATTGCTTCGACGTAAAAATGTCCGGTGAACATTCAACGGTTTGAAAGCAATACCATTGAAGATTTCTCGAAAAAAAAAGCAACGCCGTGCAACTTGGCACAGGATTCCTTACACGTGCCGCGATCATCTTGCAAATATAAAATTCATCTAGGTGCACATTCCTCTTTTTCAAATGGAAATTAAGCTGAAAGGGGTCGAATTCAAGGTTAAGATGATAACTGCCATTTTTGGAAATACATTCTCTATCCGCCCGGGAAAAGTTCGAATGATGAAGAATGATGAACCTTCATTTCTTTCTAAGTCTTCATCAGGAAGTTGATTTCTTTCTAAAACTTCACCAGGAAGTTAACTTCTACCTAAACCTTTACCAGGAAGTTAATTTCTTCTTAAACCTTCACCAGGGGATTAATTTCTTCCTAAACCTTCACCATGAAGTTGATTTGTTCCTAAACCTTCACCAAGGAAGTTGATTTCTTTCTAAACCTTCACCAGGAAATTAATTTCTTCCTAAACCTTCACCAGGCAGTTGATTTCTTTCTAAACCTTCATCATGAAGTTGATTCGATATAACAAAAATCATCAGCTATTTATTCCATTTGTAATCCATAAAATAGAATCCGAAAAAGCTCAATTTCCCTATCAAGAAGATCAAGAATCGAGATTTCATTGGGTCCTTCAGCGAGTGTAGTTTTTCAGACGCGAGACAGCCTCGGGAAGAAAAATTGGCGGCGTTCTGACGTAAACGATGCAGCGAATACGCGAGAGTTTCTCGATCGTAGACGCGTATCGGAAAGAAAAATCTCAGGGTCGGAAGGATGACACGCCTGTAATCGAGAAGATGTTCGCGCACGGCGCATCCGGAGGGGATGCAAGAGAGTTCGAGGTTGCGAGACGAAAGCGAGGAAGAGGAGCGCACGAAAAATACGGCGAGAAAAACGATGGAAGGCGAGGTAAAGAGCGAGAGCGGATTAACGAATGTCGGATATTATACGCTTCGAGTTTCGTTGGGCGGTCACCGCGGCGTTGGGTGTCCCAGAAGAAGGCGACTTCTATTTTCATCCTCACGCGCTAGCGGCAGTCTTGACGTCGTTGGCCAAAAATATCAAGTTTTTGAGGTGGCAATCGAGCGAGGGAGAGAGAGAGAGAGAAGGAAAAATGGATGAACAGAGACGAACGAGAGAGAGAGAGAGAGAGAGATAACTGAATACATATTACGTACGAAAAGAGACGGAAGGAGGGTGAAAGAGCACTCTCTCCGAATCTCAATCTTTTCTCGAATAGTCTGGTGGGGAAAACGCAGCGATTTCCGGAAAGACCGCGAGAAGCCAACGTCAGCCAGTTGACTGACGACTCCCGCTGCACCAAGAGGATAATCCGTTCGATTGTTAAGCGAGAGCAAAAGTAAAGCGGAAAAAACGGGAAAAAGTGCTGGAGGTGGCTCGATCGTATTCACCGAGTTCTCCAGCTCGGACAAATACGAAATCGAAAACCGTAGTGTGGTGTATTCTCCGTAAAAGGGGACGCCGAAACGAGGAGAGCATCCTCGAGGCACTCCAAACTTTCGAAACTCGCTGGAGATCGAACGTGTCGGGAACGTACGAGACTCGGAAAGTAACGCGCGAAAAGATGCCGGGCGCCGGCGGTCAGCAGCCCCAGAGGACCACGTTCAGACCACCCTGGGTCAAGGATGGACCCAATCCGTTACCCATGCCAGCTGCACCTTGGACCCTCAATTCGAGACGAGAATCCAAAACAACCACCGACGAGGCACCCGCTTTCACAAAGGTCACACTCAAGGTTCGTTATCGTTTCTCCTTCCCGTCGAACCCCTGCGATATAAAAACATAAATGTTCGTTATAATATTTTTGTATAAACGAGCTCAGGATTGTTAAGAATTTTGGTCCAATCTGCGATTTTTAGGCACAAAGAAGCTGATCAGCTTCGACACTGGTACCCGTTTAGGGAATTTCATTGGACAGGTTGATTTATACTAATTTGTGATCTACTGATAATTCCCATTCGTCCTATGAACTTGAAGTTCGCATCGTTGCGACGCAACGAAATTTATTTTCTCATTTTTTATTTCCTTAAATCTATTATTTGTCGATATATTTTTTTTCTATTTAAATCCTATGTTATCACAATAAAGATTTGTATAATTATTCAGATATTTTAATTACGATTATATTAAAAAAGAAATAGAAAAATTAAAAAATAATGATTTCCATTGCCTCGCAACGTTGCGAACTTCAACCTCATTTCGTCCTGCGGTCTCGAGGAGAGTCTGACGTTTCACTGACGAATATTGATGAAAATTAAAAAATATTGATTTTTAGTCACAGATACGTTTGATAAAAGTTCAAGCTTCAAGTTTCTGTAAATTGCAGTACAATGTTTGCCTCAAAAGGCAAATATATGCAGCTCTGGGCAATGCAGAGCAGGTTTTTTATATCTCGTAATCACGCTGAGTAAAATCGACCCATCCATTACGTTAGGGTCTAAATAATTGCATTTGCTTGATGATAACTAATACAAAACGATATTTATTCCGACTTTTTCCATTATAATATTGGCCTACTGAAAATTTGTTCCAATGAGGAAACTTCTTTGATTCCAATAATTTCTATGCTCCAGGGTCACGAGAATCAGCAGTCTAGTCGATAAAATTAACTAGGTTATCGTTTCGGAGTTTCACCTCCAAATTTTAGTTGATATAAAAAAAATGGACAGAGTTGCGATTTTTCACGTTAAAAAACGTCGTTTCTACGCGATGATTTCGTTATAGCTTTTTTAAACATGTCATCATTAGTTTTGTTATAAATTGATTTTCCATACGTCATCGACCAAGTTCGAAGAATCCTCCGTAATTATTTGACACACATCTGATGGATAATTTCATCACGATCGTTTTCATTTTGAAAAACGTGCGTCCACCATGAAATTGTCCGGAAGTACGATTACGGATTTTTGTTAACGAGTGCAGTAAATGCTTCAACGGGAGATAACCTCTGCATCAAAATTCACAACTGTCGATAATCAGCATCGCCAAATTCATTTAATATTCATTCCTTTTTACTTATCAGAAGATTCGAAGTTAAATTTCAATTGGGTCCAAAAAGAATCGTATCCTTCAACATTGCCCATTGAAATTAATAACGATTTCGACCCGACAACTTAATCCTTCCAGTTTATAATCTTCACGTTGCCACGATCATTTTGGAAAATAGTAAACCTCGCCCACTCACGAAAATTCTCAGTCTGGACCTGGTGAACCTGAGAGCTGCTTACGAAATCGTGTAATTGTACGATATTTTTATATTTTCGATCGAATATCGCGAAAATTCGATTCGACCGGAATCTTGGATTTTCATCAAATCGATCGACGCCGCGCGCTGTCGTTCTTTCCCGTCTTGTTTACAATCGAACACGCAGAACTCGATCGGAGTGTATGTTTGGGTGGGCACGTACGTAGGGGCGGAGAAAAAAAAAAGAGAGTCGAGGGCACATACTAGTCGCCACCGACGAAACAGCTCAACATCGCGAATGGCACGATGCCACGTATTAATAATAGACACAACTTTATTGTTTCGTTTTATCACTACTCTCTCGATTTCATTTGATAAACGGATATATGAGCACTTTCGGTTTGTTCTTTTCATTCATCTCTCTCTCTTTCTTCTCTAAAGCCACATCGCTCTGAAACCCTGTGCTCGTCCTTTTGACCATACCAAGTGGATTCGTTCTCCACTTGCAACTGGACAGAATTGCCCACTTTTGACTAAGGAGACGAAGTATAAGCTGTACCACCAAATATATGGGTTTGAACAAGAAAGCTAGAATTTTTCGAAAATTTCTGAAATCAATCATTTTTTACACCGAATGAAGTCGTCAAGTTGTTCTTTTATGAATTCTATCGGGGGCTAATGCTACATTTTTTCTGAATAAGTTGACCAGCTATGAGAAAACTGAGCTTGGACATTCAAAGTTTCTTCCTGTTGCAATTAGAGTTGTCGAAATGTTTCATTTTTGTTAATCATCGGAAGATTCCTCGCTTTCTAGAATCCTCACTAAAGATCTCCACCTGAAATCTGTAAATCTTTAATATTTCAATTTCCATAGAAATGAAGAAACAAACGAATCCATTTGGTTTTCCAACTTAACTTAAAATCAGGAATATGTGAAGCGCAGAAAGGACATTGCCCTCCGGTCGATCGCATCGCTTTGTAATCTCGATACTAAAATCGCGATGAAGCAGGAAATCAAGGAGTGCGCTCAAGCCGCGAAGAATATGCGCACCGGAAAAGTGGCTGGCGCATAGTTCGCGCCATTGGGTCACGATTATTTCAAGACACTCGTCTATTTCAAATGTCTCCCGTGTGTAGTACGGGCAGCTGCATCTCTTTTCCAACACTGCCCCTCACTCTCTATCCCTATCTCTTTCTCTCTTCTCTGCTGCAAAGCGGTGCATCATCATTTTCCGTTTCTCAAAATCAGCATTTTTCAAAATACCGGGATATCGGGCCCATGATATTGGAATGAATAAAGAAGTAATTGGAAATGGAAAATTCAATATCAAAAAAATGTTGTGAACGCGCAAGCCCTGCAATTATAGAAACTTGTCTTTATTCGGCTTTGTTTGGGTTTCTGTTATTTCCATTAATTAAAAAAAAATCTTCGAGAGTTTTATCGGCCATGACAGTGCGATTTTTATCATTAAAATTCAACGAAAGTCAAGCCCAACTGTTCGGGAACATACTGAACGAAAAATTCTCGAATTCTGCTTTATTAGCAGTATTTCAGGTTATCAGCAATTTTGAGACGGAATTTTAGAAAAAACGTTAAGCGACGATGATAATGAGCAACTTGAAAAATAAAAAAGAACTTTCGTCCTGCCTCAATCATGCACTCTTAACATCGTCGTTCGTATGTGTTGAATATCTATTGAAATTTATCAAATTACGTATAAACAAACTCGTAAAACACAGTGAAATGGAAATATACGTTCACAAAACGCGGGTAACGCGTTTATGCATTTTTAACGGATCGAACGTGTGGCCGTACGTCAGCACACGACGGTCAACGTATCCTCTGGCAGGGCCAGGAATAGAACGTACCGAAATGCAAATAAGAACGCAAGGGTGCGCCAGTGCGCAGCGAACGAGATCTCACGCGTTGCTGTAGAGATTCGAACTTTTCTTTCTCCCTGATTGTTACATCTGTTCGGATAAATACGTAAAAAAACGTAAAAAAATTTAAGTATTGCTGAATGAATAATAAAAAATCCCCATAATCCTTGGAAATTTGAGGATTTAGCGTTGTCGATGGAATAACAATACATGAATTATTTTCGAATTTTTCATTAAATAATTTAGTAGTTGTTAACATATGAATTTAACTAGATTGTTTGTTGAAAAAAAAGCTTTTGCAGATGCTAATGGTCGCGAAACGAATTCAACTGAATCTCGGTGAATTCCGAAAATATCATGAAGATTTAGAATCAAGGGAATCATCAGGATAAATTTTAAATGAATCTGTAAAATATTCAAAGATTCGATTGAGCGACGTATTCATCAGCGATCATTGAAAAACTCAAGATATTAGGTGTAGCAAAAGGAAATCCATTATTTTCTGAAGTCAACCAATCACGAACTGAGTCAACGAATTACAAAACTGTCGGTAAAGTTTGTTTAGCCCGAAATCTCGTATTTCTAACGCCACCTAGTGGAACCGGTTTGGACTTACAACGCGAGAAACGGATAACTAAAGCCATCTATTGGAAAAATCATGGATCTCTTTTTACTATACCTAATACATTGAGTTTATCTAGGTAATTATTGATAACAACAATTTCATTAATTCCCGAACGTATTAGTGAAATTTAATAACTCAGACTTTTGTTTGTTCGTGGATTAGAACAGATATTGAGTTCAATTTATAATTTCGAAATGAACTTCAATTATTATCGAATCTGAAAAATTGACATTTCGAAGTACTAATTTATTATTGAATTAGCTATTTATAAAGCTAAACATGTACAGTAAAACGCCGATTAACCGAATCCGAATCCGATTAACCGAAACGAGCTTCAACGTCGAGGCAACTTACTCTGATCGAGATGTTTAAATGAGCACATGGGCTTTCGTATATTATCTGTTTGTTGTATTGTTAAACTTAAATAAGTGTTTGTTAAGCTTAATAAAGTATATCTTATGTCTGACAGTTCATTTTTCTTGATTACCAGTCTACGTCCGATTATCCGAATTTTCGATTATCCGAATCGACCCCGGTCCCAATTAATTCGCATAATCGGCTTTCTACTGTACATCATATAAACTTGTAAATCAACGATTTTCCCATTTTATGATAAAAATAGAATAACGACGGATAATCCAGAAATTGAGGATCATTTTTGGCAAATTATCGACAAATGAAGATCGGCCTAATAATTTCCATGTCCCTACCTCTCTCCTTGCTCTTCTTCTATTCCTCTGTCTCCGTCGATACTTATTTAAAGACTATTCGTGATACAACGACGAGAGCCAAGATTCGCTATATTCCTTCCGTCCACTCCCTGTCACTCGTCGCTGCCTCGAAAGAAACGCTGACTTTTGTCTTTTTTCGTATCTTCTAATTAGTCTTTGCACGCCGAGCCAAGCGAATCGGCCTCGTGGATCCAGACATTATTTTTCGATTCCCCATGTTCTCTAATCGTTCAGCCAACTAGTGCGAGCAACTCGATTGTGATCGAATGAAAAATAGTCCCTTCGAAAGTCGGCCGGTTCTAGCGCGGGGTGTTAATCGTCATCCGTAACTTCCTGTAACTTGTTGGAGAATAACGATTCAAAGTAATACACGATTATCTCTTTCGTGACAATTTCGATAAGAGTGGACGGCTCGAACGTTCTCGATTCCTTTTCCTTTAATTGAAAGTCGATTGAGTATCGGATCAAGACAAAAAGCGGAATTTCACTAGCGAGTATGGCTGACTGAATATGCGGTAAATTTAAGCCATTTGGATATTAAATGACCAATGAATAGTCGATGCTTATTGACCGCATAGTTGATCGTTTCTTTACGAGATTTTTATAAAAAATAGTACATATTGGAGGTAGTACTGGATGGATATTGAAAAATCACCAACATTCTTGAAAATTGAAGAAAATTGAATCGCGAAGAAAATTAAAGTATTGCTAGATGGAAAAACGAAGAAAATTGAAGTATCGCTAGACGGACGCTAAAAAATCACAAAAATTCTTGAATATTTGACGGTTTATAGTTCTTGATAGAATAATAATACATGAATTATTTTATTATTCTATACCCAATAATTTAATAGTTTTCAACATAGTAAAGCGTATGCCAGTATTATCGAATGTAACCTTAAATATTATTGGAAGTGAAAAATTAACATTTCTAAATTTCGAATTATTGTTTCATTAGATTTGTAAGGTTAAACTTTACCATTGTAGAAAATTGACAAATCCACCGTGAACTTCTTTGGTATCTTATTTTTTAAAAGCGTTCGGACTTTTCGAGATACTCGTAGTGGATTCTAGCATTCAGGTCCAATGTGACCCTGTGGAGACTTTTTGACCTTTCTTTTCATCAATCCAATAAAAAACGATCGGGGATCAACAAGAGCCGAAAATGAATTGATAGTTGGTACAAATTCGTCCCTAAAAATATCGATTTCACATTAATTGCGTCAAAATTCATTACGCTAGGATTTTTGGTATTTCACGTTGAAAAAAGAAAAATTGGAAAATTGGGACTTTCTCAGACCGTTATCGCGACCGTTTCATGCAACTTTTCAAGGTTTCGTCGAATCATCCGCGTTCTTCTCTCCAAGTGCGAAAAGCCTCGAATAATGGGCGATCGAATGGCGTCTGAAAGGATGATAAAATGTATTAGATGTTTATAAAAAAGCGATATTTCTAAAATGAATTAACGAATTGTACAGAGTGTGCCAAAACCAGTGGAAGCAATGTCGCCACAACCGGCTTCAAGATCGCCACCCCCAATGAGGAAACAGAGCAAAATAACGATAATACCATCACAACCGAAGAGCGAAAGGCCCGAAAGGAGCGATAAACCCGAGAGGAGTGGCAAATCATCGGGAACGCCGTCAACCCAAAAATCCGGAGAAAACGGACGCACAGTTACGACCTCGCAGAGACCTCAGCAACTCGAGCGTCAGATTCGAGTTGAGAGGTCACGGTCTCGCGGTGACAACATACCGCTCTCGAAGAGCGAAAGTACCACCGGTAAGATATTTGATAAAATCAGTTAAAATAGGTTTGCAACCGATAAAAGTCTGACCGGAAGTCATAATATCGGATAGAACGATCATACCAAACAATTCGATTTTCTTGATTCCAAAATGATGTCAAAGATATTAAAAATCTTATGCTTCAATCGAACTTTAAAATGACAATAAAGTATTCCAATTGTTTTTCTTTTTGCTGAAAAATAATTTTCGAAATGACGATCAACAATATTAACAATGTTGATCGCTCTAAATTGAAAAATGATCGTAAAGAATTCATATAATATTTTATGACGACGAAATTACGAAAATTTAAAACATGCTATGCTTTAAATAAATTTCAAAGTAATAATGAAGAATTTCATAGATGTTTCATCTTCCAATCGATGAAGACCATTAATCAGAGCAGGTGTCAGAAATTTGTTGTTGATATCGATTTTCACATTGCGATTTTCAGATTGCATATATCAGATAAAACAGTTCGGAACATACGTTTCGAAAACTCTCGCTAAATATACATTTCTTCGCCCATATATCTTTCGCTAGTATCCAAACAAAAAACGACATTGAAGTTCGAACGGAAATACATTTTTCTCAAATTTTCGGACTTCTGCAGCAAATTTTCAAAAATCATATATACGAATTCGTTGACAACGAAAATGAAGCGATCGAGGAACCAAAAAAGATGTCAGGTTCCGGTTTGTCGGTGGAAGTTTCGACAACGTGATACATTAAACTTCCGGCGTACAGTTCAGAAATTTCGAAACAAAACCTTCACGAGTCTATCTCTATGATGAATCCGATGCACAGTGAGTGTATCAGATACTCATCGGACAAAAATTTCGTACGCGTGTTTTGCAACGAAAATATATGTCGCGATGCGACAGCTACGATCAATTCAGCATACGATCGATACTTATAGCGAGTGTTTTATGAGACGAGAAATGTTTCTTGCACACGCCCAGAAACGTATATACGTATAGAAGTTGAGATGACTTTGATTCGACTCTGAACACGGTCCACAGGGTTACGAGATTCGCCGATTACCAGCAGCCGTAACAGTTTTTAAATGTGTTCCTCCCATCGATAAATTCGTGTGCTTTCGAGGTTTGTTCAAAAAGTAAGGTGACATTTAAAATTTTTCGGACTAAGTACATTCGAGTTTCGATTCTTTTTGTGTTGTTGATACACGTGTCTCCAACGTATATTGATATTATCAGCCGTTTTGCATGTTTAGTTTGTTTTTGATAGATATCGAGGTTAGTCGTGTTTTCGTATGCTCGACGATTTGTTTGCTATCGAAAACGATAATGCACCTGGTCACGCGTCGTTACTCGTTCATGATGTTTTTGGCGAAAAACAAGAGCATAATGATGCATCAGCCACCGTATTTACCGAACTTGGCCTGCGACGTTTTTTTCTCTTCCCAAAAGTGAAACGAGCTACGAAAGGGATTTGCCACGATTGAGGGACAAACAGCGTATTGCTGGAAGGGCTCGAGGCCATACAAAAAATGTCGGGTGTCAAAAGTCTTTCGAGGATTAGAAAAAGTGTTGGCACACGAGTGTATTATATCTGAGGGGTATTACTTCAAAGAGCACAAAATCGATATTGATGAATAAATCAATAATTTCCGAGAAAAATCAAAGTCACCTTACTTTTTGAACAAACCTCGTAAGAGATATATACTTTGAGATTGCCTCGCGTACGACGTATTGTCACCACGAGGGTCAACGAGAGAACGACGAAAAGTTTATTTTAACCGTCCGGTCGTGTCCCCGTTGCGTTAATCCCGAGTAGCAATGCGGCGTACGACCGAATCGATGATCGATGATCGATGATCGAGGAACGCCAAGCGCATCGACCCCATTGGGACGTATAAAACGTTCAACGATCGCTCAACTTCCCCTTCCGTCCTACGCTATACGCGCAGGTGCACCGACGCTCTCGAAGAGTTCCTCAAGGGCTGCAATTCCGCCACCGCCACCACCGAGGCCACCGCCACCACCACCAAGTCGAACCGTCCTGAAGGATCTGCCGCAGCTCAACGAGTCCCAGCGGAGGACACTGGAGATGCTTAAATCACGACCGAGAAAGCGTCCCGATTGGGCGTGCATGATGAAGGAGGTCGAGAGTGGAAGGAGGCTAAAGCACGTTCAGTGCAACGACAGGAGTGCTCCCCTCATTGAGAGGGTCAACAAAGTCACAGGCGATTCGGCAGGTAATTATTCAACTCCGACTAAACCCAAATATTTTCGTCCTATTGGCATGGATCAATGTCTATTCCTGTAACAGCCACTTTTCGTCGAGTCCTTTCGTTGGAATTTTTTCACTAGGCTGTTTCGCATTGATGATCCAAAGATTGTGATCCTGATACCGATACCTGTGATACCTTTTGAATGTTTCTATCGAAAAAACGGAGAAAAAGGAACAATATTGAAACTTCGAATAAAACATTTCCGTTTCAAGATTAAAAGGATTATCGATATTTCGATATTTCAAATGACATCCGTATGAAAGTTAACGATTGTTGTGACCTTAATGAGAATGAATTGTTTGTTTTAGCACAAGGTAGGTTTTGAGGATGTACCGGCGCATGGTCCGAAGATCCGCGTCCTTTGCACGAACAAAACAAACCACCAGTAATCCCCGAGCCTTCGTCCGAGTAATTTTCGTGATAAATGTTTCTGTTTTGTCTGAATTAATGCGAGTTCGTTCGTAACCTTGTCAGAAACGAGCTTTCGATCCCACGAGGCCAAGTAGAATTTCTAATCAACGTCGCGTCAAATCCACAGAGCTTATCAGACCCAAAATCAAAAATCCATCGTGGAAGTTTGACCCGATGAGAGCGGGTCGAAAAACAAATTGTCTTTTGAGCTTACCAATAAACGAGTTTCGGGATGAGCTGTCACGTGATTAACAACGGTGTTACTCGTTGGCCCGTCCTCTGTTGTTATTCGGTTGTCTTCCTGACCGTGAAATACTTCATCACCCCAGGCAAGGCTCACTTTGTCTTCGAGTCGGAAAAGTCGAATATGCACAATCAGCTGCTGAAACAAATTCAGTCGGGTGTCAAGTTGAAGTCGGTTAAGACGAACGATCGCTCGAGGCCGGTTCTCGCGGGATTGAGAAAGTTCAGGCGACAATTGACTATCGAGGAGCAAATGCAGAAGGCGGAAATGGCCCCAGTGGATGAGGTTGTACCCGACGAGTTGGACGACATTGACGCTGTACGAGACGACCTTCAGAGTACCAAACAGATGCTGGCCCTCGAACTGAGGAACAAAGAGGCCGTCGAAAGGGATAACAAGAGATTACAGGTTCGTAATCGAATTATTCGTTACCTTTGACTTTTCGGTGCATCAACACGAGTCGTGGAATCAATCCAATACTGATATTCTTTTCCCATTGCCAGGCAAGAATTCTCAATCTCGAAGTCGAAGTGGAAAGAGCGAAATCGCAAAAGAGCGTTCAAGAGCACAAGGAACAGGACGAAAAGTTGGCTGAGTCGCTGAGACGGGAAGCCGAAGAAGCGAGAAAGGACGCCGAGAGATTGGAAAAAGATTTCGCAAAAGTCGCCGAGGAACGAGACGAGACGAAAAACGAGCTCGAGGAATTGAAGAGAATGTACGCCGCACTGGAGAGACGCATGAAAGCCGGTTGGTCTTCAATGGCTAATATTTGCTTCCATAGCCACTGAAATATTTTTTTTCATACCTGCAGACGCATCAACGATATCTAATACTATTGATAACTGACTAATCGCTTATCGCAAAACTTTGAATGCCGAAGACGCACGTGACTGCGAAGAAGACAACTGAAGATTCGCATTTTACGGGAGTCTTTTTTTTCTGCCGAACAGCTGATCGGCTTGAAGAACACGTGAAAATAACATGACCGTTTACGCTTTACCGCCACCTAAATCGTTAGATCGAGATTTCTCAAAGATGAAACATTTTTAACGTTAAGAGCATGACGAACATCGACATAACCTCACAAATTTTCGAAATCCATTTTCTCAGCGTTAATATAATTTACGGCGAAAAATCGAGGATCAGTCTTTGTAGGATTCATAGAGACAGAAATAAATGCTTGAATTTTACGATAAAAATGTTTCGTCCTTGAGAAATTGCGATTTTTAAATTTCGACTATCTCTCTCGCACTCGTGTGTCACGTGGTACGTCATCGATATGTCCTTAAATGAAACGACCATCCACTGCGTCTGTCAATTCTACGGCTTGATGCTTGATTTAACTAAAAAAACGTAAATGCGTGATAAAAGTAGTTTTAAACATTTTTCAGGTTATGTAGATTTTCTACGCGCCCTTGAAAGTGCCAAAAGATGGAAATCTCCCCGCAATATCAAAACACTTATCGCGCTCTTATACGCTTAATTTATTACGCCGTTCGCTAATTACGCTTAAACTAACGCTTCGCTTTCTCTCTTTCTTTCTCCATAAACGCTTGCAGAATATTGGGAGAGCATAGAAATCGGGGATCCGATAATACTATTTCCGGACGAGAACGCCGACGCATCGTGGTACGATGTTTCAGGAATGGCGCTGGCCGGTTGCCCGAGCGCAAAGGATGTCGCGAGGATCGCCTCGCAAAAGAGCGTGGACAAAGCCGAGAAGAGCCAGACTGGTGGCGGCCCGCAAGGCGAGGACGACGAAGAAGTTGAGGAGGAGGAGGAGACCACGGAGGAAGATGAAGAAGAGGAGGATTCCGAGGCAGCAGCGGAGAAACGTCTCGCTCGGGAATTCAAATTGCTCAAAACAAAGATTAAAAATTTCAAGTACGTTCTTTCGCATGGTTGATTCTAGGATTTTAATGAGATTCAAGTTTTCAATTTTTTAATGCAAGGGAAATTTGTAACAATAAATAATATAATACTAAATAATAACTTTTAATATTTTTGTTTTTATAAAATAATGTTAGAAGTTATTAAAGGTATATTTAAATATTGAATAGTAAATTCTATGATTATTTTATAAAAATATGAATATTAAAAGTTATTACTTGTTTTTATTATATATTATAATTTTTTAACATTTTTAACATAATAAATCTTTTGAAAAATAATTTTTAAGTACTCGAAATTTTCTCTGCAAAAATCATTACGAAAAATCCTCAATCAATTTTTAAAGTATTACTGGATAGACCATCGAGCTAAAAAAAGTTCGTCATTTTTTAAACAAGAACCAATATTCAGACTTTGACTGGCGCAAACTTCGATCTCATCCAGAGTTTCTATTCTTTGTTAACTGCACAGGGAAAAGTCGATCAACGCAAAGAAAGAAAGGCACGCCCTGAGAGAGCAGATCAAGCAGCAAAACAAGCTGCTCAAAGAGGAAAAAAAGAAGTTCAAGCACTTGCAAAAGGAGGTTGACAAAATGGCGAAACTCATGGGAGACACTGACGAGGAAGAGGAAGAGCACGATCGAGAGAACGACCGGGACGAGGATGAGGAGGATGACGACGAGGAAACGGAATCCGAGGAGGAGTCGGAAACCGACGATTCGGAACTCGACGATGTCTGGGACTCCGACGACGAGGACGATCCACCGGAGAAACGTCGCGTCAAGCTACAGGTTCGTACTAGAGACTTCGTTCTCGTATACCTTTCTCCAAAGTCTTTCCCTGGCCCACGGGACCCTAAAAAAGTACGGATGTCCGTCAAAAACAATAAGCGGATTTTTGCGATCAATTTTTCTCGCTGTGTCGATTATTTTCGTACTTGGACACAAAAACGAGTGTTAGCTATGGTGAAATTTGGACACTTGTCTTCAAGGTGTGGGACATGGCTGAGGCGATCTTTCATTTCAACTTTATTACAATTAAGATCCTCTGAATTATCTCACCACAACGAATATCGAATGGTATTTACTTGACGCAATTTATTTGAATATTGTGCATGATTTTCTACGTTAAAGGGAAAAAAATTTGTTAATGCGGAGGTTCGTTTCACGTCCTAAATCGAAAAGACTCGTAACAAAATTCGCTGCAGGCACTGACTTCATCAGGCACTGAACCTCCAACTTCTCAAACTGTCCTTGACTGATCTTTAAGTCGTGCCTCGGTGACTTGCATTTCTACTATCCATAGCGAGACTACTGCCAAAAAAATCTTGCAGTGGGTTAAGTTCGCTATTTCTTCTCTACGAGCACTGAAACCAAATAAACAAATTAATGGAAATTATTCCAATCCTAACCAGTGTTTACTTTCTGTATGCCCAGGGAACGGTGAAGAAGCACGAGGGCCGTCTTGCCGCTTTGAAAAAGGGAAATTATTTGTTAAAAGCGCAGGTGGACCGGCTGAAGGACGATTTGATCAAGCAGAGGGAGGAGAGTATTTCCCTACAGGAAGACTTGGACTCTGTACTAGCGGAGCTCGGCTAGCGGGCACATTTAACATTCTTGTCGCTATAGTCAAATACACGATACTACTCCGCTACACTTATACACCGACACTCAAGCTACGCAAAGATAAAACACAATTTATATTTATATTTATAGTACACACGCTGCACACAAGCCCGAGGAAATCGAGAGTCTATTTCTGAGTGTGGAAGGAGAATGAAGTAGATGAAGAAAGCTCCGAGTAGAAATCACTTCTGACTTCCAGCTTAACGTTGATTCTCAATGGCTCTTTCTCTCCATAATTGCGAAATTCGCAATGCGACGGAGATACGCTTTGCTAATGCAGCTTGGAATGTTACCAGAGAACATTATCCTTAGGCTGAAATCGTCTATGAGGAGGCTCAAGCGTTTCGGTGATGAATGCCAGAGAATACTGAACTTTTTTTTGTTCGTCAGGACTTTAAGTTAGAAGTGGTGCAAAGCCCATTGTTCGTACATGTTAAGGATATGAGATACATACCTGAATAGCTCACGTTGGAAATCAAAATTACCACTCACCGCTGATATTGAAATTTCTATTGTTCGGACGCAACAATTATTCTTCATTGCCCAAGAAAATGAAAACATATATGTTGTATCCCAATAATACAAATTCCAACATCAATCTTCAAGATCGTCGTTTTTATGAACAGTGCCAACGAAACATATTTTCTGTACAGTAAAACAATGGTAATTATCCAACAAGGATAATCACCAAAGAGGGGAAAATTGTAAACATCGAAAGACACAATTATCTTTACAAAAGTAATCTTGTACTTTCTCCGATTTTACTTGAAGGATTCATATGAAACAAGGTGCAGGATCTGTCTGGAAGGCTTTTTTTCCAAAATGTCATTGCTACCCATATTCGGACCAGCTTTGACCAACCAACCCAAATTACCTAACACCATAGACATTGTCCCAGCGCTGCATTTTTCACTTGCCTGTTGAAGTTGAGCTAACATAGAAAAGAATACGGATGGTTCGTATTATAATTTAACAATGCTTGTACAGGGAATATTACAGTCAGCTGGAAACAATTAACTACAGCTAAATTTACAGTCCTTCCTGAGATAAGTAGATTTCCAAGATGAGGATACAAATCTTACAACACGGCGGACCATTCAGAAACAGCAAGCCAGATCGCCAAGCGTACCATTAGTACGGCGTACCGCAAATGTGGAGTACGCCGTACCCCTACTGTACCGGTAATGTTGAGGTACGCCGTATCTCCACGGTGGAGGCACGACGTACCGCTTCGGTACCAGCTCCGTGGCAGCAGGCGAATATCTCAAACATATATACACTAGCTCCACGGTAGCTCCACGGTAGAGGTACGGTGGCGGTACACCTGGGGTACGGCGTACCGGTACACCGTGGAGGTGATGTATGCACGTACGTGGTGGCCACGGTACCGGTACGGCGTACCGGTACACCGTGGAGGTGATGTATGCACGTACGTGGTGGCCACAGTACCGGTACGGCGTACTCCATATTTGCGGTACATTTGCAGTACTTGGCTATCTGGGAAATAAAAAATGGACAGCCATTGTCGTGTTTAAAGAAAAATTCAGTATCTCTCGTTTGGCAGTGAAACAGGAGAGTCTTCTCAATCTTAGTTGATAGTGCTCTACTGTTCCACCCTTCGAGTGACCTTGTCCCTGTGCAGCGTCGTTTCCAATGATCGAACGGTTCGACTTTCGAAGATTATTCTTAAAAGGAATTCGACGGCGGTATTTCGAGCACGGAGAAATATTCGGATCGAATGGATTCGATAGCACTCGAAGGTTAAAAAGGTCCTTGAGAAACGCCTCATTGAAAATGTAATGTGTAAGATATTTTTTAATAAATACTTCGATTAATATACATGGACACTCGTGAGTTTATACTTGCCTACGGTTGGGGCGGGTGAATGAAAACTTGCAGGTTATGTTGCCACACCCGGCCGGTCTCTCGCGAATTTATATGAGCGCAGTGCACAAACACATTCGCGAAGAAATCGTACAACTGTACAAGATATTTGTTACTTACATCTTACGAGGACCCTCAACGCGCAGGTGCTCCCAGTTTTTGTTCCGTTTTCGTTGAAAATCGATAAAGTTCAAGTAGCCCACGCAGTACTTTTACTCCCGCTGTACACAATACACTTATCCGGCAGTTTGATTTTCGTAATTCATACTTCGTTTTTCATCCACATTGTTTATTTCGCTGATCCGCAGTGCAGCAATGCAGAGCTCTTGGCACAAAGCGTCCCTCGTCTTTGTTTTGGAATACTCGTTGCGACGGTTAACGTTTATTCAAATTATTGCCCGGAAGCGACTACTACGCGAATCGAAACATTTTTCTGGCCCGGATCTTACGATAACGCAGCACCGATGTTACATCGTAATCATTAATTATGATTTTTATTTACTTATTATTCGTAAAGTATCCGATAATCGTGAGAAATGGGAATAACATTTTATAAGTTCAATATGACGCGTGTAGTCATTGCGATTGACAACTAAAAACCAGTGAGCTTTCCCTCCTGCCAAAATCTACGCACCTTCAATGAAAAGTATTTCTTCAGAAATGTTTATTTCATTTTGATTCGGTGTTCGGAAAATACTTTGACGATCTTTTCTGGTGTATTTCGGAATTCGACGTATCAGATTCGCCGGCATTCCTTTAGACGCTGTTTTGATCTCCAAATCTTTAAAGATGGAGGTTACACATTTGAATCTGAAAATCCAAAATGTTGAGTTTACAACAAATGATCACCATTCAAGGTAGCTATTTCCAAATAGTTACCCAGGAGTAAATGGCTTAATTGGTGAAACTGTTGAATTAATGGACCTCGAGGTTTCGAAATAAAAAAAACATACGAATCACCTTAAAATTAAAAATTATATTCTGAAATGAGAATATCTATTATTTTATGTGATTCAGTTACATAAAATAAAACTATAGTTGTACCACGACGTCTCGCGTGTGTCGCGGCTGGGTTGGCAACGTAAACTCAAAGCGCCGATTCGTTCAAACGAAAAGAACGAAAGGTGAAATATCAATTACGAATACATATGCTAATCTTTCGCTCGTTCAGTATCGTCCGCGTGTTTAGAGCCGCGACGAGCTTGTAAGTCCTCGTAATCACAGTTGTAATTATAACTACGGATCGTACTGAAAAAAAAAGAAGAGAGACGGCCTTCGTGGCGGGACAACGCACAAGCGACGCTTAAAAATTTGTGCGCACGCGCGCATTGAGATCTCGCGTGTTTCTCGTCCTGAATTCGTCCGGAATCACCTAATCTTTCTACAGGTATATAATACTCGCGATTGTTTTGTAAATGTTAGCAAACGTTATTGTAATCGAATACAATTGCAAAAGGGGCTCGAGAATGTGCGACTTCTCGGAAATCGCGTATTTTCGAGTCTCTTATATTATAAGAGCCGGATTATATCTAGAAGGGAAACATCGTACATTAGCTACCGAAGAGGACGGGAAAAAAGAGACTGAAGGTCACGAGTTTGACCGATTAATGTTAGAGAACATTAATTCTTCTGTGATGCAGATACGTTCGATGGAAATTCAACCGCTGAGTTTCGACAAGCTTCGAGTTCTTTGCGGGAAACATTTTTTGTTTTGATCCAAAAGTGTTTCTCGTTTTAAAAAATCGTCAATCAAGCAGCTGGTCTTTCTTGATGACAATTAGCCTCGACGTTCCAGCGTTAAATTTAGCTTTTTCAATTAATATTCCTCCCTGAAAAAAAGTGTCGTTCGCAGAAACGTCAAAATTGAACTCTTTTCGAGGGTACCCGAGTATAAAAAAAACGATTCGTTTAACATTAATTGGCCAAACGTTCGAGCCCGAATAAAAAATGTGAACAAACAAAACAGAGAATATTTATCAAGCCCTCGAGGCTTCACGAAAGAATAAAGGGACGACAGTCTCTCCTCATCGAACAATAAATAACACGTTAAACGAATTCCCACGGCGAAGATAGTTCGTTGACGTCTGACGATAACAATAATAATGATAATCAATGCTAATGATAACATTAGAATCGATAGTCCCATCAGCAGGTACAAAGACGGAGAAGGGTCGATGAATAACGTATCGTCGATGTTCTCACGTGATTCGAGCCTCGTGTTTCGGCCTCTTCTCTTGAACGAGTTTAACGTCGGTCACATGAAGATTATGGATACTACGAGCTGCGAATTTGATGACGCTCTGAGTCGATACTTGGGTGGTGTGTCGAAGATCGAGACGTTTGAGGGCTTTGCATCTGGCGAGATGATCCAAGCTGGTTTCGGTGAGGAGGCGACAACTGGCGAGATTGAGGGAAACCAAATTGTTGATAGCGTGAGCGGGCGGAGTGGTGAGTTGTGCGACACCGGCATCGGTTAAACGTCCGCAGGACGAGAGATCGAGAGATTCGATGTGGGCGAGGTGTTGGGCGATATAACGTAGCGCGACGTCTGTCACATCGCAGCCAGCGAGGGAGAGGGTTTTAAGATACTTGAGTCTGGAGGTTTTGTCGATGAGACCCGGTCTCGAATCGGTCGGTGGACTGAGCATTTCTCGCAGGC
This sequence comes from Ophioninae sp. B BG-2022a, assembly GCA_030522765.1. NCBI lineage: Eukaryota > Metazoa > Arthropoda > Insecta > Hymenoptera > Ichneumonidae > Ophioninae sp. B BG-2022a. The sequence continues at coordinate 21,191 of JAPYZJ010001169.1, read as the reverse complement.
TGAAATCGTTCAATCCCGAGACGTGGCTCAAATCGAGATTCAGCAAGGGCGGACAAATGCACGATCGTAGAACGGATATGTTCGACCAGGCGCAACCTTGCAACGAGAGACTTCGCAATTGCGTCAACCTCCCGAGGAGCCAAGCCAATTGACGCTTCGTCACGTCCGACCAATCGAGACACAAACTCTCCGGTTGACGACGCGCTATTCCGGTCAAATGCGACGCGGTTAAGTGCACGTGAGACATGTCCAGTCTTCGCCAAAGACTCGGCTCTATACTGTACTGCGCCCAGGCGCGACACACCAGAGCGCATCGAGCGAGATCCTGACGACTCAGGTAACGGAATATACCGAGAATCGTCGTCTTGTCGTGGATCAACGATTGACCCACGTTGTCCGTACGCTGAGCCGGAAGTTGAGCCGGTCGCACCACAACGTGCGGTCGCTTCAGGACTTTGTTGCTCGAACCGATCAGTTGAACCGCGAGTTGACTGCGCAGTGCGTTTCTGTGCTCACCCTCCGCTGGCTCTCGCTCGCTCCATGTCTGCAATTTCACGGTTTTTTAAATATTAATCCGAGATCAAAAATACGGCGAATAATGGAATATCGAGGAAGAGGGAAAGGACCAAATTGGACAGAGGAAGAAAATCAGGGAAAGAGAAAGTGTTGAATCTAATACGTTAGTAGATTAGACCGGATTTATTAGGCCTTGATAGTACCTTGAAACACTTACAGAAGTACAGATTATCGTAACAAAATACTATAATGGTTTTGCCAGCGTATGATATCAATAATACCCGAATTAAATCAGCTTATTAAACAATAACATAAACCTTAGACAGTAAATAGATAATTGTAAAAATAAACAAAAAAAATTGGAAATGTTTCGTTCTAATAACGATAATAAACAACATTCTAGTAAACGGAATAACAATTATTTTTCGTATGTTAAAAGTAACATGAGCATGCTATTAACAAATAATATTGTTCACGAGGCACTCGTAGTGATAAAAAATAGTATGAACGAATAATATTATCAACAAGGCACTTGCAGTTATAACAAAATAATATTAACAAACGATATCGTCGATATAGTTCTAACAGTAAAAAAAATACTAACAACTAATCTTTTTGACCAGATAATTGCACTATTGGCGATATAACAGCGATCACGTTGATATTGATTCATCCATTTTGGAAATAAAATAATCAAATAATCAAATTAACAACTCGTCAATAAGTCAATTGCAGTAACACGATAAAATGGTAACAACAAAATTCTGACTATAATTAATCATTCTAATAACAGGATAGAAAAATGAAGTAATACTTAGAACGGAATCAAAGACGCTTCCAATACAGACCCATTCTCATTTGAAATAAAAGCCAGGGACGGTATCGGATCATGCCTCAAAAGAGTGACAAGGCTGAGGAAAAAGTAAGAAAAAATGGCTAGAATAAAATATGAAAAAAAAATCAAAACAAAACAAGAGTATTTTGAAATTGAAGAAAAATTGGGAAATTCGAGAAAATACAGTTTCGGACTGTCTTTTCCTTTTCTACCAAATACGACGATAACTCGACCACAGCATCGTTATATTGAGATAAATGAGCAACTTCTTCGTGATTTAATTGATGGATCAAAAACTTCCTCAGCCCTTTGCCAGTCTCCGCTAATTCATGACTCTGGACGAACCTCGTTTGGATCAGGCCGTGGCCTCTTGCTCGGTGTTGTAGCTCTCTCGGAGTCCGTCGTCGGAGCCGACGAGGCGGCGCTCGAAACCGACACCTTTCGGGCACGACCTTTCGCCTGTCGCGATCGGGAATCCAGATTTCTTCCGGTCTCGCAGCATTCGGGACACTCCCAACTATTCGGAAGGTCCTCGCTCCCGGCGATACTCTGGGAGTCCACACCGACGCACTCCGGATGCGCGATATCGAAGCAGACCGAACACTCCATGAGACTCGAGGGAGTCCCAGGTGTAGGTTTTCCTGAAGCGAATTTCAGTTTTTTATTAAGCGAACAAATACAATCAAAAGTTAGCTTCAGTAGTAATGTTCATTACGAAAGTGTATGATCACGATAACGACATACTTATTGAGATTTAAAGTCAAAAGAAAAACTGGAAGTGAAAAAATCACAGTTCGAAAATTATGGGGTTTAAGTTTGCATCGTTGGAGCACAACGAATTATTTTTTTCAATGTTTCATTTTCGTCATTATCGACGGAAGATATAATTTTTCATATACTGTAGATTTGCAGGAAACCACGTGAACCCGAATTGTGGGAAAAGGTCTCATGATTTCCATACCCTATATCCGCCAAAGAGTATTTACAAAATAAAAAATGTATAATTTTCAATGGTTCCGAATTATGCAACCAGCATCATTAGAAATTAGATCATGCATTAATGTATGGGTAGTATATTAATAGACAGTTGCATGGCAAATGCACAGGAAAAGTATTACCCAACATTTTTTCGTCACACGTAGCTTATAAATACCAAAAGTCTTACAAATTTTTTTGCTAATCCTTATCGATCTGGAGCCTTGATTTGTATCGAAGAGATTTCGAAAAATCAAAATAAGGAGAAAACCTAAAAATTCGTATGGACTCGAACGCGGAATCAAAATTACTTTCCGATAATTCCAGATATTAAGGGCATGACGAACATCGACATAACCTCACAAAATCGAGCATCAGTCTTTGTAGAATTTATAGAGACAGAAATAGATGCTTGAATTTTACGATAAAAATGTTTCGTCCTTGAGAAATTGCGATTTAAAACTTTCGACTATCTCTCTCGCTCTTATGTGCCACGTGGTATGTCTTCGACATGTCCTACATTACAACCCTACATTACTACTCATGTTGCGACGTACGCATCATATTGAATAATGATTTTATTTAAAACCTATAAGTATGATTGATATGTTCTGACTGCTAATTGTGTATATTACTAAAAAGAAAAAAACACAATTTTAAATAATATTATATAGAAGAGATTTTAATAATATTATATAAGAGAGAAAAGGGGGTACAAAGAGAGAGAGAGAGAGAGAGAGCAATATATCAAAAACGCGGGCGCGTCTGCGACGTAGAGTAGTAATCTAGGGTTAAGTTCTTGAAAAACGAACATCGAAGGAGGGTTTCAAAATACGAATCAATTGTCGTTTTACCCATGAGAGAAGCCGGCTGTTGTCCCCAGCCGTCGAGTCGGCAGACTTTGCACGCCGCGGTGACCGGTAACATAGGCCTGAGGCATTGCCTCATCAGGCATGTCTGCTTCGCTCGACCACTGCCACCGAATTTCACCATATCCTGGCAATAAGCGCATTCGCTGCAATCCGATCGCGTGCAAGCCTCGCATTTCTTGCAGCGCGTTCTTCGTCTTCGCGGAAAGTTCGGCTTTCCACCCTCGTTCTTTTCGCTCGCATTGCTGATCGCTTTTGTGTAACTCTTCTTCGTGCCCGTCCTGAGACGCTCCTGCGAACGAGATCGCGAAACGATTCGAAGTTACGACCAAAAGAAAAGGATAAGCTCATTTTTCCGCTTTTCGCGAACTTACACGCTCGGCGATGGTCAATGGTGGTGGCGGTGGCAGGATTGGCGTTCCCGTGACCGCTGCTTCTGGACTGTCATGCCTGTGTTGCTCGACGAGACACCGCACGTCGTGTATCAACGCTACCGGATCTCTTATCAATTCCGGAACGTTTTTTTTCGTCGAGGGCAACGAGTGAAGATACATCACTATTGACTTCAACCCGTGAAGCTCGAACGGCGTCAAATGAAGATGCGTGTGCGACTTCGTGTCGTGGGTCGTGTGTTGCCTCTGATTTTCCGGTATGTCTAAGTGACTGCGACCCAAAAGCACGTGGACGTATCTCTCCAGGACGTACCTGAAAACGACGAACATCGGTTAAAGTTCGGACCAAACAAACTGATTAAAAGACGTAAATTGAAATAGGGTTAAAATTGTACGAAAATTGATTTGCCTGGCTGAGCTTACGGTAAAATTCTATTTTGTTGTAAATGAGACAAATAGTAATTGAAAGTCCAGACGCGTTTTTAATTTGTTAAATGGCGAAGATTTATCAGGCATTTTGAAAAATCAATACGGTTTTGTAATAAAAAGATAAATTCGAATTCTTTCTACTATACTTGGTACTTCTAGAGAAAAAGTTACGTCACTAAACTCACCAGAGCATCTCAGTGAAAAAAGGATATCGAAACTTTTGCGGTACTTTCGTTTGCTCCTCGACTTGAGCGACCTTCAATTGTTTCTCGATGCCAAAACTGTGAAGAAAATTGCCACCGAAAACGAGAGAATCCTGGGGCGTGTAGACCGCGTGAATCCAACCGGTCGGAATGAACAGCGTCATACCTGCGGTCAGGCTTATTCTCCCACAACGATCTACCATGTCACCGAAAAATACATCCGATTGCTTGCCACTGAGGACCCATTCCTGATAGAGGGCGAGATTCTTCTCGGTCGGTGGTATGAGCCAAAAAATTTTACCACCCCGCAATATGTGGTACCAAACGCTCGTGCCGCCAAAGTCAACGTGAAAATCGGTGTAACAACCTTTAACCGACATCAGACAGTACTTCTGTACTTTCGGGTACATCATGTCCTCGAGGAGATTGGTCGCTTCGACTTGGGCTTCCTTGAGATGTCGCGGCCACACAACGTCCACCCAATCCACCTGTCTGACAACAGCTGGCGATTGCACGTAATTCTCGAGCTTTGTATGACTAAATTCCAACGATATCACATTTAGAAGACGATCTTTGTTGAAGTCCTCGTAATATCTTTGCCACTCCTTCATACTCATGTCTTCGTTTTTCTGAGTATTAACATCCATAACATCCAGAATTCGTTTGGAGCCTGCAATTATATAATTGACCCTTTGTATAATTTTCTTTCAATTTTTCTTTACTTAACCCTTCGAGGTGATAGACGATCTTTCGAGGTTCTTCAAAGTAAATGTTCATTCCTGCATTAATACAAATTAAGATGACCGAGGCAACGGAAACCAATAATGTTTTTGTTTCATCGATGAACCAGTGTACAAATGGAATTTAACGCGTGACAAGAAAAGGAAGTAAGAAGACAAAAACATGATAATCACCGACGCAAGTCCTCACGTCATTGACGCTGAAATTGGGACTAGGAACTCTTAGACCGAGACCAGCCTTATCTCTGAAAAGAAGCGGTATGACGAGGCCGTGTTTCTGAAGATAAGCAAGGTTAAGCTCCGGACCGTTCATCTCGCGAAAGAGGCCAGCAAAATTCTCGAGATTGTATCGTTCGCATTCGATTTTCTCATCGAGCTGAAAACTCCTTCGCCCTTCGATGTCTTCATCTCCGAGAGTCCAGTCATCCGTGTACAATTTGCGCGTCCGCTCGCGCTGGGAAAATTCAAAATTTTCACATACAACCTCGCGACGAAAGCGCACAGGCTCAACGCGTGAAAGTTGCGAAGTAACAAAACAGGAGAGGAGTGATTCGAGTTTGATGTAAAGTGAGGTTATAGTCACGATCGGAAATACGATTTTAGGTTATACGTGATTCTTTTGAAAAGTGATCTTTGTTTACCAATTGACGCCTTCTAGGCGCCGCGGGAGAATCATCGGCCATTGCGTACACGCTGTCAGAAACGTATCCGAAACTCCCTCACTTTATCCAACTGGCGTGTACGTTTAATTTTTTTTCTTTTGCGCTGTCGACGATTCCTGTGAACACGCAACTTGAAATCCTCGACCCGAAATTTTTCTATCTCGTTGGTAAAGACGACATGTCAAACGGGTCTCGGATACGTTTATTTATAGCAGAGGGAGTTTTAACTCAATCGCACTTTCGCGTAGCAGCCGCAGGTAAACTGTGTCGCCATATTCTTTTTTTTCTTCGCCAGTCTCGTGAACTCTGCAGTCCGAAATATTTCTAGATTTTTTTCCAGCTCGTCGCCGATCGGTAATATGACCGGCCATATTACCGTTCCCGGTCATCTTATCGGTGGCGAGAATATTCAATCTTTTCCATTTCGTTGGCCTGATGCCAACATGGCGGAAAAGGGAGAGGCGCAAAAGAAAACTAACGCTTAAATGACACGAAGATCCGCACAATGAAAAACGCACACCACCATCAACTTGAAACGTACGATAACGTCACATCACTTCATTGCATCGTAGGATCCGATCGATCGCAACGCCACGCGAATCCTTCAAGATACCCATCGCGTACCTTTCTCTTCCGCCTTTTTCGATGCTCCATCGTCAATTTCCGTGCGCATAGAGTAACTAGAGTAGCGCACGCATCGCCGCGGCGAGCACGCACCAACCACCAACGGGCGCCAAGTTTGATCAATCATTTTTTGACAACTTGTCTTCCCTGACGGCTCTCCGGTGGTGCATAATTTCATCACCAATGACGCCAATAACGGGGAAACACGAGAATCTACTTTCTCGACCAAACATCACGAGCGATCCCCAGAAAGCGGTGTCCGAATACTTTCAATCGAAGTTCCACTACCGCCGCTTGAAGTAACTTAGGACAATCCGACAATACATGAAACGCGTACCCCTTCAGAAATTGTTTACCGATTACTCGGCAGGAAGTATCCGCCATGGGACGCCGCGAGGATAGATCCGATCGCGCAGCTGGTCGAATCCCGTCGGGAGCTGAGTCTCGTGGAGAACGAGCTCGAGGAAAAAATCGCCGAGCGTGAGAAGCGGCGGATCCGACTGGCAAAAGAATGGGACGATCTCAGAGGCAAGGAAGAACTCTTGCGACAGTCCTTCATAAAATTCAACAAATTCGTCAAGGAGAACAACGAGAAGCGTGAACGAGCTCGCCAGAAAATTGCGGAAGAACAGGAGCGTCGCTCCAAGTGTCACGAACAAGTACGAGTCTTCAGCTTTCCACACCTTATGATTGCTCTCATGTATGTTTTTCGTGCTGATTCAGATAACTGAATTGACCGAAGAACTGGAGTACACGAAGGATGTACGGGAAAACATGAAAAAGCACGTCCAGGAGTACAAGATGTATCAGAATTACTTGGAGACCGTTGTGAACGAGACTGGTGGAGAGTTTCAGAGCATCGGAGATATCTTCAACAGATACGAAAGTCTAGTGGAATCCAGAAACATTCTAGCTTATCATCAAGATCAGAATCTTGAAGCCTTAGAAGTTACCGGTACAGAAATGGTACAGTTGCAGATTTTTTACCTTCAAGCTGACAGATTCAATTTTTATTTGCAAAAATGCTTAAGTACGGCGAGATGTGGATAAGCGTTCTATTTATTACCGTTTTGTAGCAACAAATGACAGAGGAGAAAGGTCGCGTACTGGTTGATCTCAACAATAAATTAGCAGTTTTGCAAGGGCGATACGAGCGCGCAAAGGCAGAAGCCTTGAGGTGGCAGACCGTTGTAGCGAAAATAAAATCGACAGCGGCTGCAAAGAATCTCGAGCTCACCCGAGTGAAATTCTGCTGCTGGAATATGTATCGGCAACTTTGCAGGCGAAGAGGATATCCCGTCGAGGTCGATCGGGACGACGTTGAGAATCAACTGGCTCACATCAAGCGTACGATAGTAGAACTTAAGAGAATCGCGAAAACGGCGCGGAAGAGAGCCGCTCCGGCTGAAGTAACCGGCAAGTCATAAATATTCAATAAAAGAAGATGCTGCTCATTAAAAACTCCCACTCCCAAAACTTTTCACTCTTTATTGCAGTTTTCAGCTTACATTTTGGTTACGAGGAATGTCATTTTCTCGCTATAAATAAATGGCGGAAGGCGTTGATAAAAATCATCCTTACTCCTTCAAACATTTTTATCAGGTACAAACAAAATCGTGCCAAATTTGAGCTGGTCCCGTGACAATCACCGAGCCAATTTTCATGTTTACAAATGAAAATTCAATCACAATAACGAAAAATTAAAAAAAAAAGCACGTCCGTTTTTTTTCCAAGCTGTAGTTAGTCCTAAATTCGAGTTTGAACGTGAAAAGCGATTTTTTTTGCACAAATTTATTAGGACTAATATAATGAATAAAAAATAAAGAAAAATTTGGCGCGCATTTTCCCGTATCTAGCAATTGCGTTTGAAGGAGCAATACTTCAAACTTTTTTTCACATCACAATATACATGCAGAGGAAGATTTTTCTCTCCATAAGACAAGCGTTTGAAACGTAAAGGCGTACTACTGGTATCGTTTCTGCATGATTTTTCGTGCCGCTGGCAGATGACAACCGGAAACGTTGTGTATAAGCTCGGAGTAGTCGTCCGTCATTCGAATATCCAATTTTTGCATGGCTTCTTCCCTCGAGAGCGGAAGTTCTTGACCCTCGGACACGTATTGCAACTCCTCTTTCTCGACACACCTCGTGTTTGATAATCGAGTCATCGAGTAATTGTCGTTACGAGATAAGGTTGTAAACGGATAGATTTATAATGAGTAATAACTAGGGGAATTGCGTGATAGAAAAGGATAGAAATTCATAGACATATTCCAATTTCAAATGGAATTTTGACTCATCATTGATGATCAGGCAATCATCGTGAAGCGATCAAAATGGCAAAGAATTTTTTCGAATTTAAGGATTTTACGGAAAATGATCATCGCTTTGGGATAATGGAGAGGTTCCAGGAAACTCACAGGGAACAAGGTTGGCTGGGTACGATCGCGGTTAATTCGGGAACCCTGAATCGCGGCTTGTTCTCCTCATCCAGACGCAAAACTTCGCTCTTCGTCGTCGTATCGATCCAGTGAACCCTACTGAACATTTCGATAATGCGTTTTTCTATTATCCCGAGATAGAGCATAACGTTGTTCATCGTGACTGTCGTGTTGTCGCCCAGCAAATCGAGGATCGGCGAATTGTCGCAGCGCACCGCTTTGAACACCGTGTCGATCCCTTGGAGAAGCTTCTCGAGTACCTCGTTGCACTACAGAAAAACGAAGCTAATTTAAAGACATGTAGAAATATCGAAATAACCTCACAAACTTTCGAACCCAATTTTCTCATAGATATTAACAATTGTTTCGTCGAAAGGAAACTTTGTTCTTAAGAATTGAAGTCTCAAAGCTTGGTGCTTTTATTTAACGTTAAAAATGCTTCATCTTTCAGAAAACTCGGTTAAACCATTTTAATTATCTCTGAAACTATAATTTTAGAGGGAAAACGAAAGCGATTGATTATTCGTTTATATTTACGATCCTAAAACATCTAGAAACATTGGAAATAATAAAATAGGTCTAGAAATAATCATTAAGGGGCAGATCTTAACAGTTCAACATTTTGGGTACTCGGTCAGCAAATTTTATACTGATATTCGGAAAATTGTAAAATTTACTGGAAATTTACTGGACCGAGTCCAGTTTAATTATTATTTTGGTAATCTACTCAGACGTGTCCTTGAAAATAAAATGCAGCCTCGTGACATAACTAAACGCGAAGAATTTCGGGAAGAAGACAAAGGAGGAAAATTCAACGTTCCAAGGAACTGGACAATTTGTGTATCTTGATGATTCGACTTGTATAATCGAAATAATGAAAAATGAAGTTAACTAAAAATTTAATGGAGAGAAGAGCAGGAAGCGTGACGCAGGACGCGAACGGACCTCAGCAAGGCTGTTTTCAGCTGTATCAGCGAGTTGAGTTTGTTCCTCGAGTTGTTTCGATAATGTTTCGAGTGTTTCAGCTTGTTGATTACCACGATGAACATTGAGAGCCCTGGCTTCGTCGATGGCCGATCTCAGTTGGGCTACCCTCGACTGCAAGCCTTCAACTTCGTCGTTAAGCTCGTTCACGTAATTGAAGAGAGCGAAATTTTCTTCTTCCTGTTTGACGAAGTGGGCTGTCAATTTATCGATGTTTTCCTCGCCTGGAAAAAACGGGATAACGAACATTTTACGAAGCGGTTCAATGAAGGTGTAAAAGGGGAATAGTGAAATTTCCTACTTGCCAGTGAATTGCTTCACGAGGGTCAGGATGTTCGTATAAACGGCGACGTTGTTACGCATTTCTTCTCTTTTGGCTTGACGTTCCGCTTCCTTCTTCGCGTTCAGATCGGCCATTTCCCGATATTGACCTTTCACCCCGAGGAATTTCTGGAGCTTCATCTCGTTGTCCAATGTTCGTTGCAGCTCGCACATTTCTGAAGTGTGCGCCTTAAGGTCACGCGCCCCTCTAAAATCCAGTATCCAAAATTAATAACATGAAAAATAGTGGATTAGCCATGTGGCAATAGTACTAAATGCTCCAGACTCTCTTGAACAAACGTTGGTCTAATTCAAATGTGAACCGTTGGAACGTGGAGTTTTTTTTTGTCTTTTTCCGTTTTTCGAAAGAAAATGATCTTTTAAAAAGGCATTTTCGGTGGGTTGGTTATTGCTGATTAAGCGAATGTTGATTTTTTCGTTATTTTTTCTATTTACAAAAGCAACCAACTAAACTAGAATTATTTAAATATTTTGATTTTTACTATTTTTTGTCTGGCAAAAATCAGTGAAAAAACCCGCATTTTTTGTTATTTTGAAAATTTGTTTAATGTTATTTTGTTAATTGAAAATTTGTTTATTTTAATAAGATTTTTTCAATTTTGACATTTTTTGCCACTTGCGATTTGTCAATTGCGTGATTTTCAAAGTTTTGCCATTTTTTGCCATTTGCGGTTTGCAATTTTCGTAATTTTCAAGATTTCTATATATTCACTTGGTTTCGAACATTTTAGGTACGGATTTTCTAAGTGTTCGAGCTGTTTAAAAAATGTGTCAAATTGCCAGAACGAGGAAGGACCTTTCTCGGAGCGCGTGAATCTTGTTGAGTTCCTCGTCCCGCTGATTGAACGTTATTGTTGCCTGTTCAATGAGATCGTTTATTATCATTTTCCCGGTGTTTAGTTGGCCAATCAATTTTGACCAGAGTGCATTGAATTGGGCGCGTTCCTTGAGAAGACCGTCGATGTCCTGCCTCAAACGGGTGTTATCCGCTACGACGAGATTGAAACGTTTGATCGCTACCTCGAGGCGATTCTCGAGAATCGAAATTAATCGTTGTCGCTTCATCAATGTCTCTTTGGATTGCGAGTCTGTTTGCAGCTTCGCGCTGAGTGAGGTGACCTCTTTCGAAACCTTTCGCAACAAGATCGCGGATGATATAACTACTTTACCGACCATCGTTTCGGAATTCCGTTATTTTTCACAGTCGCTCGTGTAAGTTGCAAAACTCGCGATGGAAGCAGCTCTTTATTGGTCTCCAAAAATCTCTTTAAGCGTTTCCTTCAAATATTAAAAGGAAGGTCTGTGCAAAATTTCAGCTCGATCCGAGAAGGAGGCTTGTCGAAGCCTTATTCCAAATATTTTAGACCCAATATCTTTCGAACTATGGCGAACCAATAAAAATCCTTCATGAAAGTGACCCTCGCGATCGAAACAATTCCCAACTACCCTTAGTTGTCAAACCGCGATCAGAGCTTCCCTACGAGCGTGACTGCGAAGCTACCTTACCGACAGTCGATAAAAAAAGTCGCCCTCGCGGGACGTACCTTGACGATTTGTTCCTGCAACTCTCGTATCTGCTGTTTCTCGTTTTGTATCATTTCAACGTACTTGGTGCGCTTCGTCAGAAAGCACTTGAGCCTCTCGTCCATCATTTCGTCCTTGCGCGTGTTGGCTGCAGATTTGGCTGTACCGATCGCCAATACGAGATCGGCTTTTTCCGTTTCGAGGCGAGCGATCATGTTCTGCTGATTGCGAAGCTGGAGTCTCGCATCTTCGGCGTAAGCGACTCTGTCGTTCTCCATTATTCTGTACTGTCTTTTGAGCCTCGATAATTCCGCCTCTGCCATAGTCTCGAGCTCGACCTCGTCCTGTACCGGCTGCACTTGTCGATACGCCATTTTCTCCAAACGTATCGACACACGTGATGTGAAGTGGAAGTAGAGTCGCGAATCCGCGGCGATGGATTTCTTCGGGCGATATCCGCGGTTTTATGAATTATCTATTGATACGTGCCATTGACCGTTTGTTCGCTCGGGCAATCGGAAGAGCTGAGAGACTATGATGCCACGCAGTTTATCGAGGGTGTACTTCCGGCACTGCTCGGGTATAACGCGACGGTTGTGTATTCGAACTGGTTGCCCGGGACAACGAACCTCGTTCACTCGCTGCCTCGCTATATTATCCTGCCGATGTCGCTCGGTCACGTGTACCGTGAAAAGGGACGTTTCGCGGCTTGCGATCAGGACAGTTCGAATAAACCGCGACGGGACAGGATAACAACAAATTTTTATTCTTTCGATCGTAATGGGAGTGTGGAAGGGCGGTAAGAGTCGTAAATCTCGAGTGTGCGTTCGGAGTGTCCGAAGAATCGGTAGTGCATTACATTTCGATACTACACGGACGTTCGGGTCGAAAGCTTCGGTCGATCCTGCGTCACATCCGGTTGCGGTCCAATGAAATACAACGGCCGGGCACGGTACGTTTGATAATCGAAAAAACAGCGTTTTTGGACGTGGAATATTGGAAACGAGGTAAGGTTATGAAAATTATATCAGTCCGGAAAGGCAGATGTCGCGTGCGTTTTGTCTCTCGGTCGTCGGTGTATCTTCTTGCCGCGTTTCGAAAGGGGTGGAAAAACAAAGAGCCTGAGGAGCGCTCAGGAGTGGGGGGGAGGAGAGTGGAACGCGCGAGGAGAGGCATAAGTTGGGTAAGCGCATGTGAGACGAGCACCCATTGGCCGTTAGGTTTACCTGGGCACCCAACGCGCTGGCGCCTACTCATTGTCGGACTCGGTCGAATTGTTTCGGTATCCCAGCACGCAAGTTTTGAACAAAGGGCTGTTCGATCGTGACGGCAAGTAGGCGAAGGTGGCGACGGGGATTCGATACTGTTACTCTTGTTACACTTTACGTAAGGGTCAAGCCAATCCTTGGAAAGATTCGCTCGCGAAGTTCCGTTCGATTACGTGACGATCTTGCGCAAAATGCACGCGCGATCTCCACTGAAAATTCCGAATTAAACTATTCCTCGAACTTTCGTTTCTATTATATCCTAACCGTTTCCGTTGTGTGAAATTTCGATTGTTACATCTGGAAATTTCACGTTGAAACTTCATCGGGTTTTTGCGTATGCGCGATGAAATTGAGGACACGACGCGAAAGTTTATCCGTTCCGAGCGGCGGTTTCATAAATGAATATATGTTACAAAATGAATAGGATTGATCATATTTCGAGATAGCGTACAAAAAAAGCGGCGAAATTTTAAGTATGGTGACGCGACAGGCCTCGTTCACCTTTCCATGTTATCTGGCAGCCCCCACTCCCGCCACAGTCCGGTCTCCTACCTGGCGGTGCGTTATGAGAGCTGGTTGCAATCAAGTGGTGGGGGGTCGCACTGCGCGCGCTGATGCCGAGTGGCGGCTAGCTGGCGACCGGGGAGGTAGCGCACTCGGCATTTTCGTATGCGAAATGTCCGGGTTTTTTAGTGTCATATTCTGCCACTCGTAGCACTAGCTACGTTATGAGATTCATGCATGGCTGCAACGAACACATATATAGCTACATATGCGTACAATCTGGTGATACTCAATTATAAAACTTCAGAAGTGTTTTAGCTCTCATTATATGCTTATATAACGAGATGTACAACATTTTAAAAAACTTATTCGAGAATAATGTTTCCAAGAAATTATGTAGCAATAAATAATTGTATTTTCTCACACGTACCTCCATTATTGCTTACTGGCATTCGTTGTCTTCAAATTTACAAAATTAAGAGAATTCTTAAATACGAAGCCACGTTTCAAGTATCGATACTTTAAAATTCACTTGCTATACTTTTGTATGCACATTATTACTGCCCGTCTAATCACGTTCGCGCCTCCGCGACGAAAAAATGCTCACAAAATAACTGGCGCCACGCGCAGGTGAGAGATGGAATTAAAAAACGCGGACGAAGCGCGGATTGATTTTAATACACGGGAAGAGTGCGGCGTGTCGACCCCGTGCTAGAACCTGTCGAGTCAGGGCTCAGGTGAAGCAAAACCGACGGGGGCGAGAGAGAGAGAGAGAGAGAGAGAGAGAGAGAGATAGAGAGACAGCGCGACTGGCGCTGCGGTTGAGCGAGGATGAAGATTGTATTTCGCACCGCGTCAACGTACGAAAAAATGTTCCTTCAGTTTCGTCCATGAAAACAAGTAACGCCATCCGAGCTTCACTTTTCGTCATTTCTACGAAACGGCTTCGAAACGTTTCAAACTTTGAGGTTCGGACAACTGGCGTTAAAAAATGTATATTCGATGTCGAATATTTCAAAACGACGAATCTATCGCAATTATTTCGGCGTCGAAGCTTGACATTATTTTTTTAGTTCCTGTTACTCCACGCATGACAGTTTTAAGGATCGCACGACCGTTGAATTCGTAGTCACGAGCGACGCAGTCGACACGTCCACCGTAACGGTCGCGTGTACCGCGCAGGTGTGCTGTGATCACTCGTGTGTTGGTGGCCGCGTTTACACACGAGAGAAGGAAAGTGACTGCGTTGGTGGTTCGTTTTCTCTCTCTCTTTCTCTTCTTTTCGTTTCTCCCTCGGACACATCAGTGGCTCGAGCGTTCCGGGAGCAGGGCACGCCGAGTTATTCCGTAATATTTATTCTCCCCCACCAACACGGACTCGCGAGCGACGCGGTCTCGCGGGAGTCGCGAGTGACTCACTACCTGGCCGCGAGCACACGGTTCGCTAGTATCCTTCTGTGCTCCCGCGCGCGCGTACGTCTTTTTTTGTGTTCCTCCATTCGAGCTTTTCGCGTGTTTTCCATTGTTCGACTGGACGACTCTTTCAATCGGTGCTTCGTTCGAAACTAGCATTCATCCGTTCTTTCGTGTTTTTTCCTCATCGCCGTGCGTGTGTGTGTGGATTCTTTTTTTTCAAACGTCGTTTCTAACAAAACCGTTCGTGATTATGGAATATTTGTGTTTTCACGATGGCAACGCCGACGAAATCGACGTGATTAAAAATAATCGAACGTGACCCAGTGGTGTGAAATGAACCGGAAAATCATCGAATCCACCAAAAAAAGCTCGTAGGATAATTTTGGTAAATAAATGCCGTAAGATTTTGAAATTTCGTTACCAAAATTCTTCGAGTTTGACAATCTCGCGGAAATGTGTTTTTTTGTGGGTTTTTTTCGTAATTTGGCGGATCGATTATTCGCCCACGCTTATCTTTCCGGACACGATACGCAGCTATCCTTTTTCTTTTCAATATCAAATATTACGATCGGACCAGGCACGAACGCCGAGCTCTTTCCATTCTAGTTGAGCCACACCGGCCACCAAAAGCACCCAGCTTGCTTTTTTACTTTCCATCGTCCTTCGCGTACTTCGTTTTGTTCTCCACGGAGGGCGTATTTGTATTCGTACGCTCCAATATTATTCTTATTCCAATAGCAGTCTATGCTCGCAACGTTTAACCAAAAAAATGATATTTTACGAAACCATTTCGTCCATTTTGAAAAGGGTCAAATTTTCGACTAGAAACGGCCAGAAAATTCGACACGCAAAAAAATAACGGAAAAATTATTTTATTTGGAGAAATAATTTTTCGTCAACGAAATTAAACAGGTATTTGTAGACGAAGAAGAAATGAATGACATTGCACTTCGTAACGTTAGAACGCAACCAAAATGGCTTTTCCAATTGCCCTTTGAAGCACATTTAGGCCAAGAAAATCTCACGAACATTTTTCCCTCTCACGTTTGGTATACATTAAAATGAATAATTGCGGTGAATTTCCATTGCAAACTTGCAACATTGTGAAAATAACCAGGAAACTGTAAATCCCCGTTTCAGGTGGAGTTCAGATTAGCGATAATTATCGTACTTTCATACCCGCAACAAATACATATACAAACACCTTGGTGGAAAAGATTATTTGAACAGCTCGTCTTTATCAGCACGTTTTCTCAGCATTTCCATTAACGTATGCATCAACGAAACGAGCTATCGGATAGTCCGCAAAAAAAAAAAATTATTTCCTTCGCAGAGTTTATTCGATGGGTAGGAGGGTCGCGAATGCTTGTTTCTTTAATTCACTGCCAGTATATCCCTACAATATCTTTTTCAATTTTCGGATTTCCAACGTTTAACCTTGTCCTTCTTTTATATTTTCGTTCGTTTTACGTTTCTTTTTTTTACTTCCGTTTCATATATTTTTTATTCGGGTTTAAGTTTTTTTTATAATTCTAGGTTTTTTCGAGATTTTGTGGTTGGGTAGAAAACACGAACTTCGATTGACCAGAATGCTTAAAATTCCGAAACTACAAATTTCCTAAAGGTCATGCCAGCAAAAGCACGAAATTTGTTTGAGTTTGTTTGGGTTCGTTAGTTTGATTATATATAATAGAGTTTTATTTGCACAACTTATTATAAAGTTTTTTACAAAACCTCTTCCTTTTTTTTTTTCATTCACTCTTATACAGCTTACTCCTAGCTTCTTACATCTAAAATTCTAATCTATATCCTATCTATTACTGATCGCTGTCGCTCACATCTTTTTCCTCTTTTTTCATGTTTGCTCATAATGCCTCTATTTCTTTGAAATAACGGTACATTCCCACGTTTATTTTCCCGCTTAACATGTTGATTATTTCGCCCTTTATCGCAACCTCGTCAACACCTTGCATCCACTCCTCCGCTTCTTTTCTTGCCTCTTTTGGCATCAATTACCAGCATTTTTTGCAGGTTAGTAAGTGCTCCACCGTTTCAAATTTCTCCTCACAAATCCTGCACCACCAATTTTTCTCCCCCTCCTTTCCCGCTCTCCATATATTTCCGCATCTTATTCTTGCCCACACTCCTTCCTCCTTCCAGTACTTCCATGGGCTTTCTTCATTTTCCACCAAATACTTGTACAAGCTATTATATGATAATTTTTGCACTCTTTCTTCTTCCTCCTCTAGTATTCTGTTCTTTACGTTTTCTAATCCTTCCTTCACCTTTTTTTCTAGTTCGACCTCGTCTGTCTCCTCTTTTATCATCAATAATAAATCCTCAATTCCCATTTCTATTAAAGCTTTTTTAAATCCTTTCCCCACTTCGAGGGGGTTCCATTTTCTATCGCTTTTAGCTCCTCTCTTAAACATATCTCGAATCCCCCATCTTCACCACCTCTTCCAAGTATCTCAAAGCTCTTTCTCTAATTACATATTCCAATGTTGGCACTCCTATCGTTAGTTTGATTTAAAACCCTTGACTTTAAACAAACCCAAAAATTTACAAAATTTGTAGTTTTAGAATATTGAAATTCGGGATTTTGAGCCTTCTGGTCATTCGAACTTCGGGTTTCCTACCCCATCCCGAGATTTTTTTTATTAAATTCTCGGCTTTTTTAGTTTAGTGTTTTCGTGTATCACGTAATCATTAAAAAAAAGTAATCATACACCGTTCGTATAACATAATTTCTGGCGGTATACCAGAAGGCTTTTAAAAAAATGAAGGATCGAAGGAGGGCGCGATAAAGTTGGTAACGAGAGCGCGGCGAAGGAAGAAGCCCGGCGCGCCACGAGAGGAGTTCGCGTTGCGCTCTTTGGCTGTCTGTGTCCCGGCGGCTCTGGTCGTCTCGGCTTTTTACCCGAGTTCGTAAACTAACCGTGACTTCCGCTCTCCTTATTTTCATTCCCCATATTTTTCGGTTCTCTTCTTTTCCTCTGTCTCGGCTGTTTTACCTAACTTTTCGAAAGGTTATTATTCAATTGTAAACTAGCATTATTACCAGTAAATCGACTACTATTATTATTGGGGTTCCGTATCTCAAAAGGAAAAAAAACGGAATCCTTATAGGATCACTTCGTTTTCCGTCCGTCCGTCTGTCTTTCAAGACCCTTTATCTCGGGAACGCGTGGAGATATCGATCTGATATTGAAATCATATGCTTCGATCTACAGTCCCTTGAAGCTTTGAAAAAACAAACTTCTAATTTAACGTAAAAAGAAGATACGGCCGTTTATGCCGCGAAAAAAAGTATATTTCAACTCTCAAAGGAATACAAATTTATAAGGTATTTTCCATTTTTCATCACCTAATAAAGCTATGAAATTTGAGGGTGGAGTAGGAAACCCGAACTTCGATTGACCAGAAAGCTCAAAATTCCGAAATTGAATTTAGCCAAACTACAAATTTATAGTATAACTAGCTGTGCCCTGCCACGCTTCGCTGTGGTTGCATGGACATCTGTAGGTATAATACCTAGAGATCCGCGGTAGTAATATACTTTCACCTCGAAATTTGCCATTTAGAATGATGGCTTCGATACCATTTTTCATCAATTTTTTAAAGACCAATCGCGTGCTACTTTATTTAATGCACAAATAATAACCGTCGCCTTCGGTCTCATTCACTGAGTGAGTTTATACCTGTGCTCAGCGGCACTTGGTGGGGGTAGACTGGTAGGTGGTTGGGAAAATTGAGTTAAAAGTTAAAAAATTACGATTATTTATTTGAAAATTGCACTTATGAATATCAAAAATAGATAAAAACCTATTTTCAGGCCTAACGAATGTATGTACTAAATTTCATTAAAATCGGTTCAGCCGTTTTGGAGGAGTTCGAGGACAAACACTGTGACAGGAGAATTTTATATATTGGATAAGTTTTTCGGTTTATTTGGGTTTGTTCAAAATCAAGGGTTTAAAATCAAACTAACGAACCCAAACAAACCCAAAGAAATTCTGCAAACCTTTACGGAATTTTTAGTTTCTGTCTATTAAAATTCGGAATTTTAAGCCATCTGGTCAATCGAAGTTCGGATTTCCTACCCCACCCCAAATTTGGCAAGTAATAACGTCTTGTACTACAGGTATAGAGAAAAATCTCAAATCTATACATTTGTAATTAAATCTTTAAAAAACTTGAAAAAAAAATTGCGAGCCTGGATTCCTGAACCATTTCTAATATGTACCTACAAATTTATACGGAACCCTCGGTGGGCGAGTCCGACTCGCACTTTCCCGGGTTTTTATTATTACTGTTAAACCTATTTAATTCGAGGTATCATAATAATAATAATAATTTTCATAATAACACTATAACAGTATATGTAATAATGTTACAGTAAATATTGTTTCCGTTTTATCACCGAATTATCATAGAATCGCTGTAATATTTTTATTGTTTGATTTCTTTGTTGCTGCGAACAATAATTTTTACCAATAATTTAGCAAGTCGCTGCAACGATTCTTCATTGTACTTTGGAGAATTTTGTCATCGTTATGTTCATTATTTTTCATATTTTTAAATTATTTTAAACTTCAATTACCATTATTAATTTATCAGTCATCAATTATTAATTTATCAATACTCATTTTCCATAATTTTTAATTTTTTTTCAATTTCCATGATTATCATCAATATTATAATAATAATTATGATTATCATTAACTTATTATTATTTAGTTTATTAGTTGATTACGATAACAAAGTTAATAAAAGAATAACAAAATGATTATGATTAATTTGTTGTTCTTAGGTCGAAAGCAAAGGATAAGGGAGCACGAGGCCAGAAGGCGTAAGAGAGACGAAGAGTTCGAAGATCGGTGAGAAGGAAGTTTGCGACGGAGTTTGCGAATCGGACGAGGGGCTGTTGCACCGCGAACGTGCTCGTATCGGGAGGAGAATCGTGGGAGGAACGGGCGATTGAAGACTACGCGGATGCAACGATACACGAGGCACACGTGAGAAGAGAGAGAGAGAGGGCCCATAGGCGTAGAATGGTTGATCGATTGTCACGTCGAGGACGAGGACGACGACGACCGCGACCGCCACACAAGTTCACTCTTACGCGGCTCCCACGGAAACCCGGCTCATTGGAGCGAGAGAGAGAGGGAGAAGTTTGGACGCAGGTGAGATAGAGGAGAAGAAGAGACATGTCAGCTGTCTCCGGAACGTTGCCGCGTCCGACTGAATACGCACGTGGCGCGCGCACCCCTACCATCAACAACGACGCCCCCACCAGTTCGAATTTCACGACTTGAGAAAACGGCTTCGCCTGTCCGATCACAGAGGTCACCACTCGACTCCGTTATCCCCGATTAGACTCGACCAGATGTGACAGCCGCGAAACTTACGCCGCCATCTTTTTTTTGTTTCTCGTTTTTTCTTCTTCCGTTCGTTCCTTCGTTCTTGGATATTTTGGATAAAGGGTTTTTTCGGAAAAGCTGAAATTTAATTTTCAAAGAGTTGCGTAAGACGCATAACCGATAGCTGGATTGGACATGATTGAATTCGTATGAAGCGGGAAATACGCGGAATACAGGATTGTAATATGCTACCGCGAAAGGAAAATAACCTTGAGCCGTACGCTCTCGAAGATATGATCTCCGATCTTCAAGCGAGAAGAAACTCCCTCGATGACAATACCGATGACGATCCCATCGAACAGCTCAAACAACGCGAGAGGGATCTCGTACTCGCTGCTGAACTTGGCAAAGCTCTCCTCGAGAGGAATCAGGAACTCACCAGACAAAGCGAAATTCTCGCTGAGGAATACGCCACCAAAGTCGAGGTTAGTTTTCTGGTTCATAAAGCTTTGAGGGAAATTCGATATTTTAAGGACACACGGAGAGGGCTCGTGCATTTTCATTTTTAACACGCTTTTATTAGCTTCACTTGTAACTAACTATGTAAGAAAATCTTGGAATCTTTATTCGACCCATTTCCCGGTCTTCGATCAGGATGAAATTTTGCACACGCTCCGAGTTCTGATGACAATACATGACTAGCTAAGAAACGTCATTACAAATCCAATCTGGCGGCCGTCCCAAGATGGCGGACTGGCTGTTTGAAATCCACCCCCATGATATGGGTATCAAATGAAAGGGTTTGCTGTCAGGAATACGAAAAAAATAGTCACGTGACTTGAATCGAACATGGCGGACATCCGAGATGGCGGATCGGCTGTTTGAAATCCACCCCCATGATATGGGTATCAAATGAAAGGATTTGCTGAATGGGACACGAACAAAATTATCACGTGAACTAAATCCAATATCGCGGCCGTCCCAAGGTGGCGGATTGGCTATTTAAAATGCAGCCCTATGATTTAGGTATAAAATGAAAGGGGTTGCTGAAAATAATGCGAAATGACATTTTCTTACCAAATTCTTACCATGTCATGGGTATCA
>JAPYZJ010001168.1:0-30090 GCA_030522765.1 Ophioninae sp. B BG-2022a | reverse complement strand
TTGATCAATATTTATAATTAATTGATTACGAATTTTTTTTTCTACTTAAATAAAAGAATTTTACGATCGTAAAAAAAAATCACTTTAAAAGATAATGTAAAAAATAATGGTTTACTCATCTCGCGATTAACGCAGTGGAATGGGCACCGTGGTCGGCCTCCTGAAGACGGGCTCGAAGAATCTCTTCATGTTCGATGAAAACGGCCTTCACTATCAGCTCCAGCCGAGATGCATACTCGACTTTTACATTCACGAGACACGACAACGGACTGGCCTCGGAAATGTTCTGTACCAGCACATGCTTGCGGTGAGTCGTCGACGAAAAATCAAACCACCAAACGACAATATGGATTCTCGTATATTCGTTACGACTTCCTGATAGAAGTCGCTCTTTTTTTGCATTTTTATAAAAATACGTTTAAATAATTTAAAAATGGAACACATGGTCGATAATAAATTTTTATTGCAAATGTAAATAAAATTTATATTCGTCGAGTGATCTGATTGAATTTTTGTCACTCGAAAGGAATTTAGTAGAAAAAAGCTATCGAGTGGCTACAGACTTCGAAAATGAATTTTCATACTCGAAAATAATTTTTTCATCGCTTTTTGGGCTTGTTTGGGTTTGTCACATGTTTGGATTTTTTCAACAGATCCTGTAAAGATATTTTCCGATTTCGCGGACCTGTAAAAAAGTATAAATTTTCAAAAAACAAGTCTAACGAAAAAAAAGTATCCGTAATGAGAAAAACGTAATTAATTAAATTGCAAAAAAAAACCTTAAATTTCGATTTTTATGGACTCCACGAAAAGTTAAATTTCGCTGCATAATTGGCTTGCGACAAAAATTCTTTCCAACATTTTCTTCCTTCGCGTTCGATATTTGGTAAAATTTTTATTTGCTGTTTCGCTCGAAACAAAAAAAAAAGCTTGTTTGGGTTACAACCGAAAAGGAATAAGCAAATGTCGAATTTGCTTTTAAAATGCAAGTTGCGAGCTGAGAGGAACTCGATGATTGTTCGCTTTGATACGAAGATGCGTTTCCCCCCCCCCGCTCGACCAATTTGCTCTACGCGAGTTTTCTTCCGTCATGCATGCGAGATAAATATATATGCGAAGATGTAACAAGTGTCGAACGAAGCACAAGAGAAAGAGAGAGAGAACGTTCCTCGTCGCGGTTAACGGTGAATTCTCTCGGCCACGAGTGAGATTAATGAGCGTCGATAGCGAGCAAAAAAAAAAGAAAAAAAAAAAGAAATCGTTCCCTCTTGGCGAACTTGAACGCGCCGACGGTCCTCTTTTGCTTCGTTTCTCCGAAATGCAAAGAAGAGATGAAAATAAAAGTGAAAAAAAAAAGAAATTAATTAATGCTTAAATAAAAAGTGAAGATCGCGAGCAGAAGCGAGAGTAAAATGTCAAAAGTAGAAGCGAAACGATCGCGTTGTAAATCTTTCCATCTGTTTTTTTCTTCTTCTTTTTATTTGTTTTCTAAAACTCGCGTGAGTAATCAAAGGAAAGTGGAAATAAATAATTTACGTTTTGCAGGAGGAGGAAACGAGACCGGTGAAATTAGCCATCGATCGTCCCTCGGAGAAATTTTTGCAATTTCTTCGCAGACATTATGGCCTCGACAGGATAATACCTCAGAACAACAAGTTCGTAGTTTTTCAAGGATTCTTCGATGACGGTAAGAGGTTTCATTTTTTTAATTTAATTTCATTATTTAATTATTTATTTATTTAATTTTCATTATTTATTTAATTTTATTTATTTATTTTTAATTTCATCCCGAAATTTCTCGAACGTATGATTATTTAATTATAATTAAATAATCACGGGTTGAGGGTTAATTTTCCTCCGAAAGTGAAAAAGTAGTTCGAGGATACAATTTGACCGTTGTTGGAAATAAATAAAAATAGGAGAATAAGTGATATAAAGAAATAAAAAAAAGAAACGAGCCAATGAGGAATTAATGAGACTCGAGGCGCCCTAAACGTACAAAGAAGGTCGAGGCTTTACGTGCGTGTTTCACGAATCTCGGTCAATGCCGTCGCCTCCCCGACAATCATTCAACATCTATCTCTTTTTCTCCCTCTCTCTCTCTCTCTCTTTCTTCTCGGCCTCCGTCATCTTTTTTTTCATCGCTCTCGCCCTTCGATTGATCGGGTTCCCGATACCTGCACTTTGAGTGGTCAGACCGCGTGAACGAGTGACGGAAACCCTAGCATTGCAATGAGAATTGAAGAATCACGTGATTATATAGTTCAATATCTTTTCCTGAAGATGGCCTCCGATTGGTTCTTTCTTCGCGATGTGTTGAGCTTATGTTGGAAAAAAAACCGTTTAGAAGTACGAAAGTTTTTACGAAAAAAAAAAATTGACAAATAGTAAAAATTTGCAATTTTCTAGGCTTTTAGTTTGTGTTTTTAGCAAATATTCGTTAAATAAAAAAAATAACTCGTAGATTTAGAAAATTGTTTCTCCACGATACAAAACCTATTATTAGGTATTTATGTTGTTTTTTAGTTGAAGATAGCAAAAAATATATTTTTGCCCCATATTTAGGAAAAGTCACTAAATTGAATTTAATTACCAAGATAATTTGGCTCGATCGATCAATTTAAAGAAAAATTTAATTTTAAATTAAAATTCTTGGCTTTGACTTTTTTCTTCTTTCCTTGAAGAAATCCACGACCCAAGATCGAGCAGATATCTACAATCGAGAGGCGGGGATGATGACCTCTACGGCAATAACAACAACCACACTAAAAACGGTAGCAACAATTGCAAAAGTGCATCGAGCAACGCCGCTCCGTGCTCGGGAGTCTCGCGTAGTGCTTATGGAAGATACGCGGCGGCTAGGCCACCCTGTTCGATGGCCAACGTAAGTTATCAAAAAGCAAGCTCGGAAGAATTACTTCATCGGTGATTTCAACACTATATTATACTAAGTCAATTACTTCCAACAATTCAACAAACATTGCTTACGCTAATCGTCTTCCAATTGAATTCTTTTTATTCGCGAACTGAAGGATCTCAAACTCGTTTTATTGCAGATCATCCATAATTCTACGGTGCTTGGTCAGACGGCCGAGCGCACGGGGTGAGTAAAAAAAAACAGAAAGCGAATCCCATTTTTCGTTCGACGCGAAAGAAAACACTGACGCGCGATAAAACGCCACGAGACTCACTTTCTATCTAATAGACGATAGAATTTTCGGAGCACTTGCCACACACGAGTTTTTTATTTTCGATTTTTATTTTTATCTGCGGATTTTTCGTGCGGTCATCGAAGATCGAAAAATTAATGTTCCGCGCAGTCGCGACACACCTACCTTGCCAGCGCACGGCCTTTACGTATTTTTTTTTTTTTTTTGTTGCATTTCTTAAATTATACTTTATTTATTCGTTCACGCAAATTTCACGTTTGTATCTGCGTTCTGTATTTATTAAATTATGTTTTCGTTTTTATCTCTGTAATTGCGGTGTTTTTATTTCCTCTTTTTTCGTTTCCATCCCGCTCCTCCCATTTGTCCACCAGAGTGACCGAGAGCCCCATCCCAACCGTTTCCTCAAATTCCAAAATCGATGTGAGTTATACTTTGCTTAATCATCGTTTTAGTGAAATCACAACGGTGCACATTTCGAATTTTCAAAATGCACAAAATGATTCCTAGAATTTTTTTTCATGCACGTAGAAATTCGAAATTTTCACCGGATACCTGAAATTTTGATGAACTTCTATAATATCAAAAGTGTGTTCTGATTGAACATCATGAGAATATCTGGGTCTTTTTCAACGAAAATTATCCGTTTTCCGTTTCTTGATAACTTGTCAATATCTAGAATTCAAAGTTCGAATTTTGAAAAAATGTATCGTTTTTATGATCACGAAAGATCGAGTTTTTAAAAAAGTGTTGGATTAATATTCAAAACGTTAAAACATTTTTTTTTACGGAAACAGAATATTGCGCGAAAAACATTTGTAAAAAAAGAAGGTAGAAATATTTGCCAAACGAAAAACTTTGCCACCCTTAATTTGCAACACTACTCAGAGAATTATCTTCGCGAGGCCAAAAGTGTTCAACCGTATTCGAAAGCCAAACGTTCGTCGTTTCGTTCACAATTTGTATTTCACTACGCGGCTGCACGTGGCGCTAGTAATATACTCTGTCAATTAGACGTTGCGTAATTACTGGCACGCAAGAAGTATTTGATTGGCAGATGGATAAACATTCGCCATACTTTTGCGTACACGTGCAATGCAATTTTTTTAGTGAAATATTGCTTCATATTTCAGTAGTAATTCCGTTAGTATACTGAGTACGCATGTCAGTAAACGATCGTGGAGGTATGTATGGAAAATATCATTATTTATCACTAAATGATAGCATGGTGACAATATTATTAGTGAATTAATTAAAAATCCTCTCTGAAATTTCAAAAATAGTTTTCTTGAGAATCAGATTTGATTATAGAGCATTAAGAAATATGCAAAAAAATGTTATTCTGATATTCGTTTTTTATGCAAATACCTTACTTGAACGATAATTTAAAGAAAAAATTTACAAAAGCTGACTTCAAAGTCGCCCATGATCTACTCATACATCATAAATATTTCCAGAGAGATATTATCCGCCACGCCGAGTAAGCTGGAGCGTCCGCGTTCGCTCAGTCTTTACACCGAAGAGGATCGGAAGCATCTTCCGAGTGAACCATCCGCACCGGTGACTCCATCCCTGCCCGATCGTTATCCCATTCCTCCCGTGGCGCAGGAGGAAGCCACCGGACGCCGTCAATGTTCAGCACCCATGAAAGTTCAGACTGCTGAGAGAGCGCCTTCCGCAGCCTTCGGTCCCCTCATTGAGCGTCGTACAGCCAGCGCTTTTTCCTCCATTGATTCGGAAGTCGCATCGTTATCAGTAGCGTCCATGGACCAAGGAAAGCCGATGAGCGCTGCAAGTGTAAAAACTGGAGAACGCAGCTTCGGAACACCTGCTAAAGCATCGATGAGCGCATCTACTGTTAAATCCAACGGAAGCAATGTCGAGACAACTGCCAAACCTATGACCGCGGCTGGTGTTAAATCCAGAGAACGCGATATTGAGACGCCTGTTAAAGCACCTACGAGTGCTGCTAGTGTCAAATCCATCGAACGCAACACTGAGACACATGCCAAAGCACCTATGAGTGCGGCTAGTGTCAAATCTACCGAGCGTAGCGGTCTTGAAACCCCGACCAAAGTGACAAACTCCTCGTCTGCGTCGCGTCGCGAATCACTGGCGGAGAAAGCCGCCGGAGTGAAAGCTTCGCCGTCTTGCGCCCAGGAAGTCGGCGGCAATCAGAGCGCTCATCTCGATCTGAAGTTCTATCACTCGCCCCTCTGGTAAAGAACACCAATGGAGACGCTACGGATAATACCGATGTGAATCAATCCTTTCGCAACACGTATACATTCTTTTTTTTCCTCTTCTCGTTTCGGAGTTTCGTAGAATTTTTTATAATGCACACAGGCAAATTTGTGTAGATCATCAACAGGGGATAACAGGAAAAGGCAAGAAAAGTCCAACGATACAGGTGTGGAGATAGCGATACAACGATGTAGATTACGCATTATTGGTACTGGATCGTTAGATAGAATTTGAACGTAACTGTCGGGTATGTGCATCGCCATCGTGGTTGTAGTGTGTTTAGTTCGGCAAACTGAATGTAACGAGTAAAGCACGGCGGATGAAAAGAGAAACAATGTAGGCAACGTAGAATAAAAGTCTGACAAGACAAAATCAAAGAATGAAAATCGTCACGTGGGAAGCGAAATTCTTTTTGGAATTGTAAGAAAATTGCCCATCTCATCAGAAATAAAATGATCAAATTTTTGGATTAGTATCTTTCGGATCATCGAAATAGAGATCTGAGAAATGCCGCGGTAACAAAAGTGTTTTACATTATTTATGAAAATGTCTCTGAATCGCGCCATCAAAATATTCGCATTATTGCGGCAACAAACGAAACTTTTTTCACAAAACTTTTAATCGTGTACGCAACTGAATCAGTGAATAAAGAAAAAAAGAACATCCTTCGCACTTAATCGATCGATGATTCTCGTGGTGTAGACGAAATGTTTACTATATATCCCAGCCCGTAGCAAAGAACTTTCAGTCACTGTATTTAACGAGTCAATTTAGACTTGAACGTGAAACGGTCGCAAAGCGTAAATAACGCTATTCAATTTTTTATCAATTAAGCTCTAATGAACAAACAGGATTATAGCGAGACGGGTATCGCGGGACTTGCATTGACGCTTTTGCGGTTGCCATGATTCGAAGCGCTTTAAATAAACTAAAAAATAAGCCTTTCACACCTAACCGACACCCTTCATTGGAAAATAATATATTTTCACCGTCGAATGGTATTATAGAAAACGTAACTACACAACAGCATTATACGGAATATCATTTTGAATATCGAAAATATTTATCTTATGGTAACGTAAAAATAACCTAAAGAGGGTAACTTATCGATGTCTATCGGACATTTGTATCACTTGTCACCACAGCGCCACCCTTAATATTCGCAATTTCGGGGTCAAGTTGAAGTTTCGAGTTCGGTCTACTGGATTGGACTCTAACCTCAACGATGCATTCTCGAGTTTTACAACACTGCAAACGGAACGTACAAAGTCCTTCGTCATCGAGACGTACAATTATATATACCCAATTCCAAGGAAGTAAATGTAGCCATATTTTTTGGACAAAATTCGCGTAGATAAAAACCAAGCAAAACATGGTCGCGGAACTTTTGATCGAACCGGACGTAGCCGCCGTCGTGGGAAGGCTATCGACCGTCATCGAAGAGACAGCCAACAGCGCGATAGAACGGGATGGAATCTTCAAAATTGGATTGTCAGGTTATTCGACGTCCAATGACTCCTTGGTCACTTTCGAAGACATACGTATCTTCAACGTTGCCAATTGTCTTCCCTCATTATTGGCTAGTTGAATTTGGGCTAGCTTGTTTTGATCAACAGGTGGCTCGTTAGTACAATTTCTCTGTCAGGGTTTGCCCGGCATAAAGACTGATTGGACCAAGTGGCGTTTCTTCTTTTGCGACGAAAGGATCGTTCCCTTCGATAGCGAGGACTCCACCTATGGCGTTTACAGAACGAATTTGATTGGAAAGATTCCAATCAGTGAAAACCAATTTATCTCAGTTCAGCCGGATCTGTCTCGTAAGAACAAAGTTCTGTCATAACTCGGTGATCCAGTCTTGAGGGAGCTTTTACCGATCATATATGTGTCGACTATTTGTAGCGGAAGAAGCAGCTGCGCATTACATCAAGAAGATGTCCATTTTCTTTCCACCTGACAGCCTTCCCAGATTTGACTTGCTATTGCTGGGCATGGGACCAGATGGCCACACCTGTTCGCTCTTTCCTGGACACCGTCTGTTAGAGGAGTCCAGCCGATGGGTTTGCTCCATCACTGATTCGCCGAAACCTCCGCCTTCCAGGATCACCCTTACATTTCCAGTTATCAACAACGCAGCCATGTGCATCTTTGCCGTTGCAGGAGCAGCAAAAGCTGAGATGGTCGAGGTGATTTGACAGTTACACATTTTTTTAAATAGGCTTGTGAAAAAATCAAGCTTGCGGAGATGTCAATGTTTTATTGAGGCCAAGTGTCACACCGACCGAGTGAATACCGAACAACCGTGATCTCTTGTTTTGAGAGAGAACTTGGCAGTGGGATTTTTAACGATCGGATGTGTGACACATGTCCTTAAATACGGACCTTTTTGGAAATGTTGGTATGTTTTTTTATGGTAAGTTACCGACGGAATTGGGTTTTTGTCTTCAATTGTTAATGTGTTTATCAAAGATTGGTAACTTACCATCAGTTAACAACTATGACTGGAAAAATATAAAATGTTGTATTCTTGCAATGTTTATAATTGAACATTTTTATAATTTTGAAAAGACATATGCAGAACCAATATATCAGAATTTTTTAATATCGGAGTTTTTTTATAAATA
Source organism: Ophioninae sp. B BG-2022a (assembly GCA_030522765.1). Classification (NCBI taxonomy): domain Eukaryota; kingdom Metazoa; phylum Arthropoda; class Insecta; order Hymenoptera; family Ichneumonidae; species Ophioninae sp. B BG-2022a. The sequence goes on along the minus strand of JAPYZJ010001168.1, from coordinate 22,058 downwards.
AAATTTGTTCCATTGATTTCTATTTTCAATATTCATATTGGGCTTCTTGACTCTTTTGTACGAACGTTTTGGACTTTGAGTAACACGAGGTTGTTACAGAGGATCTGGAAATTAGAAGAGGATTTACCAGCGACTCGAGTTCGACCTACGGATGGCAGATTAATTGTGATACTGGACGAGAAAGCTGCCAAAAAACTACCCCGTTCATAGTCGAGGTGTGAATTTATAAATGAATATTTTTATACAAGTGTCAAGATCTCTCACGTGCAATTAGAAATTGCCATATATGTCAACACTTCGGACTATTGAGGTGTATAAATAAACGAGAACAAATTCTGCAATTCGTCTCATTAGCGATTAATCTATGTCTTACCGTCAATCGGTAACTTACCGACTTTCGAAAGAAATTCGATAACAAAAATCACAACTTCGGCATTTTTCTATACTGTTTCGGTATTTTGTTTCAGCAAATTTTTTAAATATAAAATCGATGTGTTTATGAAAAAAAATGGCAATTATTAATACGATCGAAAGAGCCGCTGCACACACCGATCTTCAAAGTCATTCTTTTGTAAGCTGGCCTACAAATAAAAACACCTTAGGAAAATAATACATCCGTGAACAATAAACGTAAATTTTTCATATTTGTACACAAAATGGGACAAATAAATACGAAAGTGAATTTTTGATTTCAAGCGTATATTTTTCAACTGTATATAGGACTGGTGTGCTTGTCATCTGATTTGGAATCGTTTCTTAATATTTCAACCGATTTTGACAATTTGAAAATTGGATTTAATATTCGACTTTATCTTCGATTGAATCCGATCGCATCCGGTTTCGACCGGCGAATTCGAACGACGCGTCATACTTTGTATTGGGCTCCGCCTCGTCGAGATTCAGATCAAGTCGGATCCATCTAGCGGGTAGTTTAGCGATCAATTACCGTTTTACGATTGGTCGAGAGCCTTTCGAAGATAAAAGCCGCCGAAGCTCGCGAAACATACAGGGCAATAATATCGAGTAACTTCGCACATACTTTGCTTCCCTTTTTTTTTATTCGAGGAACATGGAATTTGCGCATTTCGGCTTGTTTTTTTTTTTGTTGTCTTCGTTTTTTTTATATCTGTTAACTTGCATTTACGTGCATCAAGATTTTCACAAGGCGCGACACAGCTTTTTTTCTCGTTACGAGACAACGCGCCGGCCAATGTATTTACATCACTGTACCCAAGAGTACTCGGGATATGCTCGGCTACTGGTAATAAGAAAATTTGTTAGAAAAATTGCTAAGAGTCGCGATGTGAGCTGTGGCGAGATTCGCGCCCACACACGACCGGGTGTCTTCGACGAGTTTACGCAGAAGAAGAAACATTTAATTGCGCGTACAATCGACACTTATCACAGCCCAAGTATAAACGCGGTCTCGCACAGCTCGTCTAATTATTCAAAGTCTTTGATTTATTTTTTTTTCGATTCTACTTCCATCGTACTTTCGTTTTTTGTCTCTCGATCTCCCGCACACTTTTTTCTCTCCATCTTTTTCTCCCTTTCATTCGTCGACTACAATCAGTCCATTCGATTCTCAGTCGAATTACTCGTGACGAGCATCAACATTTTATCAAGTATTACATCGTGACGTAACGAAATCGCGTGTAACATTCGTCTGTGTTTCTATGAAGCTTCGCCGAGACACGAGATCGCCGAAGATCTCGAAAAATCCGGTTTAAGCCCTCCGCTGTCTCTCCTCTTTGAGTGGATAATTAGCGAACGCTCTTAAGTGTATTCGGAGCGTAAATAGCTCAGCAATAAATAGATCGGACGTAATCTCGCGAAAGGGGAATAAAAAAAGAACGAGAAAGTAGTGAAAGACTTTTGAGAGTCCTGAACACGACTTTAAAGCCATACTTGACTACCTGTCTCAATCCCTCTGCTCGTACTCTCTTCCTTTACCCACCCCCCCCCCTCTCTCTCTATCTCTTTTCTCGCTTCCCTAATGGTTTTCTCAGTACTCTCATTTAGGCTCGCAATTGTTTAACCGCGTACTTCTTGTCTTATCCATATGAATTTACAGTAATAATTTAATAAAATTAATATTTTGTTTTCCTAGTGGACATCTTCATCACGTCATGTTTACGCCCAGCGCTTGTCTGAAGTGCTCGTACACGACATAGCTTATGGAGACGGCTGGAGCAACCTGTGAGAACAAAATCGACAAAAAGTTACGTGTTAGACAAATTCGTTCAGACCAAATTCTTACATAGTAATTCTTGTATAGTAAAATCAGCGCCTGTATATTTATCAATCCGAAAGCGCTAAATTCGAAAAAAGTGCTTAACGTATTTTATTCAAGTTTTCACCGATTGGGTGTCTTAAAAAATGATTAAGTGAATTTACGGAATTCTTTTTTTAAGAGAGTAATACAAAAAATATTAATCTTTTTTTAAGCCAAATCTATGAAAATTCGTATTTATCTTTTCGATCGCACAGCATAAAGTTTTTCAGCATTATTCAACAAATAATCCCTCAAGGGGTTGCGAAGTATAAATTTGACGGATCGCGAATGTGATTGACGATTGAAGAATCGAAATGGCGTTATGATTGATCTTACCTTCAGGAAATTTGGCGTTAAGCCTCGATACAAGCCTCGAACGCCTTCCCTGTGTAATATATCTTGGAAAACGCCGACCATCGTATTGGGTGATATATATGGTGCGGTTTGGGCCTGCAATCGAGTCCTGACTAGAGCTAAGGGGTATGAGCACACTTGGCCGGCGGTACTCGACGCTGTGCCGCACAGAAGGAGAACCCAGAACGCCGGCTGCTCCGCTTGCGTGTGCGACCGCAAATATCTGTTTTTCAACGTCTGCAACAGGATACGGAAATGTTAGTTTATATATAATCGATCGTTGTTTAAAATGCACTCGTTATCGATCAGTTTTTTATTCTTTGGGACTTCTCGAATTTATACGAAAATTTTACGAGTCAAAACCAGTTTTTCGTTTGGGATCATTATTATCAGGTTTTCAGAGAAAAAATACATGAAAATAAGCTGTAAAAAATTCATTACCTCGTACACAGCCAAATCGATACCAGCGTAAGGAAGTATACCGATGAGATTGGGAATGTAGCCTCTGTAAAAACTCTTAAGACCGCCCTGTTTGTAAAACTTGAAGGCCGCGTCCAAGATCCCCCTGAATTCACCAGTTTTACGAAGCGCCAGCCTCGTCTTCAGAACCTGCGTCAAAAAATGGCAGATATTGAAATTTTGAAATTTACGTTCGTTGTCGCTTTACGTACCCGATTCTATCATAATATGCTGATTTAGATTCTTTAATAATGGAATAATTGAAAAATTAAGAATCAAAAGATTTAAGATCCAAAATAATACAAAATAACGAATTCATATTCATGAATTAAATGAATAATAATTAGCAAATCAAAAGTTTATCGAAAACAAACGATTTTGTTTTTCGAATTCTTTTTCATTATACCTCAAGGGGATAAATGGCTGATTGGCTTATGCCACCGGCGAGGGAACCTGCTACGAATCTCTCGTGTATTCGGAGCTCCCGTGAATCCGTGCCTTTTATCGCCCTCTTCACTTGCTCGTACGCCATGAACTTGAGGGCCGTTTCCGGGCCGATCTTAAGTACGTTTATGCCGTTTCCGCGCCATAAACTCACAATGCCACCTTCGCGCAGCATGTATCTGAAGCAACTCGATATGTTGCACTGACGAGTACCGTGAACCTGAAACGAGCAAATTACGCTTTTTAAATGGTCAACTACTAAAAATTATGATCGACGATCTTTGGAAAATGAAAAATCTAATAGAAAATGAAAAAAAAATCTAAAAAAAACTGAAAGAATTCGAGAAATTCAATGATGAAATTTTAAAAACTTGAAAATCGAAGAATTTTAAATCTATTCAAAGGACGTTGATCAAAGTTCTTTACAGATCAAATCTTAAAATGTCTATTATAAAATTTTGTGAAATTGAAGACAAATAATAATTAAATATATCAATTGATAAACTATTCGTGACGATCCAATTAAAATCAGTTTTTACCTGAAGATAAACTTTTATTCTATCAAGGGGAGCTGTACAGGTGCGGGATACGGCACCGGCTATTCCACCTGCTAACAAATGCCTCCACCACATGCCCGAGATCATTTCGCTGTTCGTAAAGTCATCGGGTACACCCATATCCTCCCCGATGTCCATGTACTGTAATATCAAAAAGAAGAACATCAAAACCAATTCGGGAAAAATCACTCAAGGGACTGGGCTACAGAGAATATATTTAAAAAAAAATAATAATCAATGTAAAAAATATTTTTTTATTGAACCGTTCGGAAAACGAGAAGATTAAGATAGATTTGAAAAATAATACTTAATTATATTTCTGATAAACATTTTAACAAGAAATCGTGCTAGATGTAAAAAAGTAATTAATTAAATATTTTTCTGATAAAAATATGAATAGAAAAAAATCGGAGAACATAAAAATTGAAGTAGATTTTGTATTCAAATAAATAATTTTTCGATAAAAATGTAAACAAAAAGAATCGAAAAGTAATTTTTTCTCGACACCCTAATGTTCCTATATCTACAGGGGTGTGTATATCGACGAGTGTGAACACAAAAAAAAAGCGTTTTTGTTCAACTCGCTATTAATTTGACGTACCCGAGGAAAATTGACGAGGGCATTTTGGGTTTGAAAGTACATTAGTAGTTCCCGCCTCACGTGTCTCTCCAAGTGACAAATGTCAAAATAAGATAAGGGATTTAACGAGGCCATAATCTATGACAGGTCTTCGTTTTTTTTTCTTTTTTCCTTGTTTTTCTTCCTCGTCGTTGATATTTCGCTCGGGATATCTTTTCGTGACGGAAAATCGGATATTCCGGATTAAAAAAAGAAACTGAACGATCACGAATCTTTTTAGGCTTCGGAAGAAACGTTGATGCAACGTTAGGAGGATTTTCGCGAAACACCACCGCTGAGCAGATTTTTCGAGGCTGCCGCGTGACCGCTAGACGCAAAAAAAAATTACATAACCTAACGAATGTGTTGCGCGCTTGAAATTTATTCACGGCCATTGTCGTTTGGTTCGATTTGCGTATAGGTAAATTATGTCTCGTGGCAGCCAAAAGTCATTTGTTTTTCATTTCACTTTATTATCCATTTATTAATTACAATTATAATAATACAATTAAACCGGAATGTAAAAATCACCATAAAATTTGTATACGTCCCGATAAATAATGATTACCAAATTATGATACTGACTTTAAAAAATGTTATTAATATTATTATTATTATCATTATTATTATTATTCGTATACGATTACTAGAAAACAGTAATAATAGTGTATTTTAAAAAATTAACAAAATAAGTGTTAAAAAATCAACGAATATAAAATTGTAACAATAACTTCAAAAAAACAAATTACTGACAAATTGTGATGGTAACTTTTAACAAAGATTATCATTATCATGATTATTCATACGCGACGATAATGGAATGTTAACAAAATGAAAATCGTTGGAAGCTACGATTACGTTAATACGCAATGACAATCCGTGACTCCGAATTTTAAGCGGCATAAAACACCTCTTTTTCGATAAGACGGTTCTCAGTCTTATCGCTCAAATTTGCCGGACTTGTCACAACACAAACACCGAATCTTAATACGAATAATAATAATATTAATCTGTCGGTTTTTTTGTCGACGAAAAGACGAGATTTCAATTGCGCCAGAGTCTGAAATATTCCCCGCTTGAGCTAATGGAGAATAAAATACGCGACGACAAGAAATATTTTTTTTTTTCGGTCTCGGTAATTCCGTCATTCACTTTGTCTGTCTCGTGGCCGGTAAACGAGCGAAAACCTCGTTGGTGGGATGAGGACGACGAAGGTCGCAATTGTAGGAAACCGTACGAGAGTTATTGAACACGTGATATGTCGTTCCGAAGCCACAACTAGTTTTCGTCAATTGAATTTTCAATTCATCGTTTAGGGCGAAAAGTATTTCGAATTTCGACCTCAATGCAAAAATGGCTTTTATTGGATTTTGTGTTCAATTGTTTTCAAAGCTCTAAATGGAGTTTCGTAAAATTTTGAACCGAATATTAACGGACGAGCTATATGTGATAACGCCTCTAGCGGATAGACGAGGTACTAAGTTTCAGCCACACGAACGATGATACTTCCCAACACTGAAAATCGCGGGAAATTCCAAACCTGTATCAGGATACAGAATAATTTGTTGTGTCCTGCCACTCGTAGCGCTAGTTATCTTCTCACTAACCCGATGCGCGCGCAGCAGCGTACACACACGTATATTCGGTTAACACCCATATAACAGCATCCGGCATCGCGTTCATTATGCTCCATAAATCGTAATATTCTATTATTCATGATCAACTAATCGTCCATCAACTATTAACTATCGCCTAATGATCGCGACAACAATCGTAGAGATAAAAATAAAATGTATTGTATACGAATCAATAAAGTTTTTCAACAGGTCACTGCAAAATCTTAAAAGAAGTGCAACAGCTCTCGTTATATACTTGTATAACGAGGACTAGAACGTTTTTTGAAACTTTATTCATAGTTTAATAAATATTAGTTCAGTTCGCATTTTATTCCCACCAGCAACGAGGCTCGGCAGCCTTTGCCTGTACTGTGTACGCTTTGCGAACCCCGCGCTTGCGCAATAACAATATTGGAATAGAATAACTAGCGCCACGTGCAGGGAAGATGTGGAACTAAAATCGGACGCTTTAGAGGCATAGGATTTTATTGTGCAGTAGGGATAAGTGCCAGTACCCTAACCTGTATATAAGAACGTGTCCGTGACCGATATATTTCGCGCAAAACGTCACATGGAGCACTCGTATATCACAAAGGAAAAGATAACGCGAGGGGGAATTTGATTCATGCGCAGATGTACTTAACTTGACGTAAATCTCGAGGAAAAAATCGCTGTCGATATTATCGAGGCTATCCATTCTGTCACCGTGATTACCCAATTATTTTTTAAACTCTCTTTTCCACTCTCGCTTTTGCGTTTATTTTCTCTGATTGTATTCTCGTTACGCGAGCCCGATCAAGCGTCGCGATAGGATTGAGAAGTAACGGAAAAAACTGGGTCTGACTGGGGCCAAACGCGGAGGGCAAAAGCGACTCTTTTCCGGCTGCGCTTTGCCCCGATATGAACACCGCTGCCGCCTCGTGCATCTCTTCGTTACGATCACCGGCAAACTGCCAACATTAATCGTTTGGGACATTGCCCAATGTCAGATCCAAATATTTTCTTTCCTCGTTTCTCTCGGAACATTTCTATAGGCGGACGTCCCGTAGAATTATCTACACTGACGGGCAGCGCGCTCTACCGAGTTTTCGTCGAAACTAACGCCAATAAGAAAGACCACGTAACGTTTGTGGAAAAGAGGTTAGCATAATGTGGGCTTAAAAAAAAACGCTCGTCGATTGAACTCATATCGAAGAGGAAGGTTGAACTTGTGGTTTAGGAATCGCTGATTGAAGATGAACTTATGGTTACTGTGAAAATGCTGGTTAAACTTCAAACGCGTTTTCGGGAAATCCATTTTGTTTCAAAACGAGGTAGAGGATTTCTCTTCCGTTAAACGGGTTGGCTTCCACTTTGGTACACTTATTCAGTGTAATTATTAGTTTGATCTCAAGCACGGTCGTTCCTTTTCACTTTTTTGATAATCCATTAACGTCAATGATATTTTTTCGAAAAAAATCGTATAAATTACAAAATTTGGTGTTCGATGATTGAATTACGAATGTCGAAACGATTTTCCAATAATTTAATTTATTAAAAATTGATATTTTTATTAAATCCAATTTTCGAATCATATGATCACAGTCGCATCTGCAGAGGAATTTCGAGTAAATGTGATGTCCGCGAGCTCTTTTTTATTGGCACTTGAACGAATAGGATTTTGCGGCTCTCGAGACGTGATCAGGAACCGCGGGTGGACTTCAAGCTCCGAGAGTGAACAATCGATATCGCAGGAGTGTTTCGTTTCAGATAACGTTCCACGCTCGTATTCTCGTATTTCGTCTCGCACACTTCGACCAAGCATTTATGGGCATTAACGAGCGAAGACAATGCGCATTGTGTGCTTTATAATAATCGGTATTCAATAACGTAATTTTTGTACATTGTTAAAAATTAATTCCTTCGGGAATCGAGGTTGATGTTTTTATCAGGCGTCCCGGAATGAACCTTCATTTCTTTCATTGAATACGTAATTAGCTTTGTGGAATATAACCTATTCCCAATTTTTTGGTGTCTACTAAACGCCATTGTGAAAACTGGGTAACGAGCGCCACGAATGGCGGATTAGGACACTAAAATTTCTGCATATATCGCACAGCGAACATGTCGAGTGCTGCCACCCTCCTGAACAAAATACAATCGCCTGTTTCACGCGAGAAACCATTCGGAACGGTCAGCCAAAGTTGGGTTATGTTTTTCAGCTCTTGTTTATTTTCCCGCCGCTCGAAACGAATCTATGAATATAATTAATGTTTTCAACGCGGCTGCACTTTCTCCTCGCATTCCTTGACGTTTCTTTTTCGCTTCGTATTATCACCGTTTGGAGGGAAGCGTGAAATCAAGTTTTTTAATGGAAAGTAAAAGTACGAAAAAATAACATCAACGAGGAAATTCCCCACCTACTTGCTATAAAGAACGTAAACAACATTCGTTTTTGATATTGTGAGATCTCTTGGTTGCGACATGTGGATCGTCGGCCTGGTATTTTGACCTCGTGCTATACGATTTCAAAATAACGGTTATGTTGTCAATCGGGCTACAAAACAGGCGAAAACGCCGAGGGCGAATGCAGCGACGCGTGGTGGCGTTCAGAAGATCGAAAAACGGCATTTGCTGGGGTGTCTACTCCCCGCCATGTAAATTTAGTTTCGCCGCAAGGTCTGTGTACGTGAGACTGTATTCGAGCAATGGCGTCCATTTTGGCTTTTCGTTTGTCCGAGAAATGAGGTTAGGTTCACGTCGATACATTTTATTACTCTTTTGCAGCGATTAGCACGTCTCAAATATTTGTTTGGGTTTCACGGGTGATTTGAGCTCATGGACCCGAAGCAACAGCTTCCACGACATTGATGGCGTTACAGAATGCCAGAATTAATGCAAGACGAAAGCGCGAGCCGTGAAAGTGTTCAGTCCCCCAGAAATTTCTTCTATGTAGGAATTCTTCCAGTTGGCGCTGTAAATAGACGTGTGCGGCGCGTCGTTTCCTAATTCGACGCGAAGCCGGGCGTTCGATTAGATAAGGTAGGCCGCGCGTGCGATGACGTTTCATCTAGACGAAAAAGACACCTGTCGTCTCGCACGTACGTGTCCAGACTTCCAAACGATACAAAACGAGGTGGAGAAAAATTATGTTCGTTGCCACGGACTTTTATCGCGTCCAGAGTTAATACGAGGAACGATGCACATGCCGAGAACGTTCCGCTCTCGTTAATGAATTAGTCACGTTCTCGCAGTAGCGCGAGTCTCGAGGTCCAAGAGCGACAGGAGCGCTAGTAGCGGTCAAAAGTACGAAACTTTCTCTCCTCAATGAGAAACTTCGGGGATGTTTTTTCGAAGTGAAAAAAAAAAATTTGCGATGATATTTCCGGGGGGAAAGATTGTATCCTTCTGGATGCCATAAAGGAAGGAAACTAATGATGACTCGTGTTGACGAGAAATTGCGGGAGGTTCGGTAACGTATGGAAGTTTAAGAGTGCACCGGAAACGGTATGCGGAAACGAGCTTACCCTCTGCAGGAGTTCATGGTAGTTCTGTAGAAAATCGGCGCAGACTTGACAGCCGTTTTCAACGCGTTCCTGTTCCAACATCACTGATCTCGTTGTAGCTTTGAGCAACATTCACAAAGAAAAAAAAAATACACTGCACACCCGATGTACGTCTGTGTGCTGAGCACAATCGTTGAAAACGAAAGGTGTATTCGAGGAGTCAGCCTAAACGACCGGAAGTCGTTTTTGGTGGAATTTTATCATCGCAGAGAGCTATGAACGAGGTGAAAAGAAAAAGGAGACGAAAAGATCTTCGTTCGATCACGGATCCCGAGAGACTGAATAGTCTGGAACACACTCGCTTTCGCTCACTCTGCCCCCGCTGCGGCCATACGATCAGTCGGCTTACCCCCACCACCGACGCACACTCGCTCGGCATTCTCCCACCAATAAAGTACGGTCGTGGTGGAGGCGCGCGGAGATTGCACGGGAAAGCCCCTGGTACTGGACCTCGCGACGTCAGGGGGCGCTAAACACAGTCACACGTCCAACGTCCAAATTCGACGCGCTCTTTTTTTCATTCCGACGTAACCGGCGTGAGCGAGTCTCTCCGACACGAATAACTGCGGGAAAAGTGAGGTTATGCACTGCAAAACGAACTCAAGGGTGAAACCCGCCATCTTAATCCGAAAATCGACGTTACGACTTTTGAAAAATACGCGAGAAGCATCGAATCTCGACAAGTTCAAGTGTAAGAAAAGCAAAGTATTTTCGGATTCTTCGGGACAGCGGCCAAGCGATAAAATTCGTACGAAACGACGAAAGTCACGAGGCTGCGTGATCATCTCGATATGGCTTCGATTACCATCGCAATCTCGGGATTGCTCAGTCTTCCAATCTTTGTTACGAAAATTGATGCAAAAAATAAAGGACGCAGACTCGGACGGTCGAAAATATTATCAGTTGGAACGTCCGAGTCCGAACGCACCGACACTTCGCAAGAGGGGAATAAGCGTATTCCGAGAACTCTTATGACGTCAGGCCTATCCACGTCGAGCTGATGAAACGCCCGTGGATTATTTCAACACTGTCGTACATTCTCTCGCGCTCTCACTCCCCTCCGCGGATGCGCAGTCCCGTGGACGCATCGTTTGTTCAACAACGTCCCAATAATTGGGCACGTTTTCTACACTACCGGCGTCCGGTTGGAATCGGATCGGTAACCGGATTTTACAGAATATTCAAGCGTAACTTCTGATTCGCTCACATAGCACGGATTCGAGAGTGGGGGTGGATGCGCAAACGAATCGAATCCGATTTTGAGTGACCTCTCCCGGATCGAGCCGGTAACGATCGAAACAACTACCATTGCTCCTCGTTTGACGGTCGATTCCGGCTGAACGAAAGACCGGAAGTGACCGCAGAATCGACCATTCGAGAGAACAAGTTCCCGGCAATCTATGCTGAAAAAACGTTTTTTTTTTTTTTAGAGACCCATTTCTCGATTAGCTTTACGGTTGAACCGATTTCGAGATACAAAAGCCGATGGCAACTAGAATTCCGATATCATTTCTGTAAGTAAAAAATCGCTCGACAATTCAAACTTCCAAGCCTGAAAATAGACTGAAAATCTGTGAAAATTGAAAAAAAAAAAAACTAGCTTAGTGAAAACAGATCGTACCGGCTTTCGAGCAACGATCGGAACCAGGACGAAGCAAACTTTCGCATTCCAGATGCGAGATTGCATGGGAAACGACGCGTCAAGTGAAACCGTCTGATTTTCGATTAACGGTGAAACTTTTTCGTCCCTAGAAATTCCACGGATCGAAAACTTCCGATTGTCACAAAAAGAGCTTTGGAGAAAAGTGAAAATTTTGGGGACATTCGATTGCGCAGCATTGTTCGAACGTAGGGCGTGTGGAATTTTCACGCTTTATTATGGAACGCGACGACGCAGCACTTTGGACTTCCGTGCGGGTGAACGTCACAGGGAAACGTCATGTAGGACGTCACGGCTGTCAAACAACAAGTGGAGGAAGCGCGTGTCAACTAGTCTCGCGCTGGGAGCAAGCAATCTGTCCAATTGAAGATTTCAGTTGGATAAACAAACGGCGACGATTACTCGCGATAGCAAGAAAAAAAAAAAGCGTTCGAGTCATTTCGTCGCTCTCTGTCTTTCGGTAATATCTGAGATTTCGTTGAACGTCAATACGAGCTCATCGAAGTTTCTTCATTTTTGGTTCCTCGGTGAAAGCTCGGTTTGTTTTCTTTTTTTTTTCAGACTTCGGACGATTGCAGACTGATGAATTTTTCATTCGTAGCCGCGATAAGAGATAAGGAGGACTGTCAATGACCGTGGCCTCGCTCCATTGATTTACTCGTACACGACATCGTTATCATCCTCGCGATAAACGAATCGATCATTGTCGAGATCCCAGCATCAAGGAAATCCCGATTACACGAACGTGCGAAAATTAAAACGAAATAATTTCCTTGTTTGTTTTTATCGATTCTGGGAGACCGAAACGATCAAGGGATAAGCCAGAATCGTCAAACGAGTGAATCACGGATCTCGATGGAATTCTCGGAGCAATTTGAAAAAAACAATTAGTTCCGTTCTAGCTTCGCGGTTATGAAGCAATAGTGAAGTGGAACGCGATCGTATCGTGGAATGTTCCACTTTGAAGCATTACGGTAACCGTACGTTGTCGTGACCTCGATTACCAATGTCCCATTGCATTTTTGCATCACTTCACAGTCCAATAGCCGATAATCGATCATTCCTCCAAACGCTCTGTCCAAACCGGGATAAACTTCGGTACCTGGGAAACTTTCAAAATTCGTTATCACCTGAATCACTGTATTTATTAAAACAGCTTTAAATAGCTTTTTTCTCCGTTAATTACATTTCGTACATTTTCCTCATTTTTTTATCGGAGAGAACGATATTCGTGGAGGAAGAAATTTAAAAGAATCGTCTGCCACGATTTGGGTCGATTTCAACTACCATTTATAACTTCTTTGAAAACGCTTTGAAAACAATTGAGATATTATTTCAAACGTGTACTCATAAGCGTAAAATACTAACACTTGATACTTAATCGTTCCACGAAATTCAATTCTAAACCAATCTTGAAAACGAGCGTTTTCTTTAGGATGGAAATTTTGATGTAAATAGCTCGAAAGAAGTATAACTTTTGAAAAATATTTAATTAAAATATTTTTTTGTATCTCAACAAACAAATAAAAAAAAGTTTTCGTTTTTATTCAGAATTTAAGATTTAAAAATAAAATACAAAAAAGTAAAATGATTCTTTTTTAGCTAAGTTTTTCGTTCAGTTGTTTTTTTCAGTGCGGTAATTTTAAAGTAATCAATTGAGAAGATAGAGATTTTCAAGTTTCATTGATTTACAGACATAAACATTTGTTTTCATTCGACTCGATTGAGCGAACAAAAAATCGATGTCTTTTTCTTCGGAATTTTTTGTTCGGCAAGCCAAACGACAAATATTTTGTACGGATAACGGGAATTAATAAAAGGGGAAAAGTCGATGTTTATTTATTGTTTAACCGAAAGAGGGGAAGATTTATCGCTGGATGATTGTCCAGATGCGGAAGAAAGAGACAGATATATATATTTGTAAATCATTTGGAAATGTTTTTTTCAGTAATTTTCTTTCTCGCCACTACGCGCCGTGACTCATGTCCAGTCGCGAAACTAGCATCGAACCGATCACTGAGCGCGCATGCCCCAACGGCTCGCGGCGATTATGACGCGTCACGAGACGCCGCCACTCTACACAGCTGTGCATGTAGAAGCGGGGGAAAAACAGCTGGGAAACAAGGTCAGGTATATACGAACGTATAGCGCGCATGCGTGTGTATAAGTGTGCGAAAGCGTGCATGTGGCAGGAGGGTAAAAGAGCGAGGGGGGGGGGGGGAGATGAAAAGCCGCGTCATTCTTCGGAGTTACCGACGAGCCCTCGCCAAACGACGAATCGGGATCCGAGATCCAACGTATTTAAATCTCCTCCAATGGGACATCCGCTCCCATCACGAGTTCTCGAGTTCATCTCAGACGCGAGCCTCTTTGACTATACGGGGATATATAGGGCGTCTCGTTTCTATTGCACACTCAAAATGGCGATTATCGAGTCGAGTGGGAAATATCTATTTTTTCTTCTCATTTTCAGCCTTTTTTTAATCCAAGCTTTTCCGGTTTTTCGTTAATTTGAATTTGTGCTGAAGTTTCCGGTAATTACTCGAATGAAGCACAGATTTTTAAGAATATTTAATTAGGGGAATTTTGAAGTTTGTTTTTATTCAGAATTCTAGGATTTTTTAATTAAATAAGAAATAATTGCGATTTCAATGAAAAATAAAAATATGGAATTTTGCAAGTGTAATACAATTTTTAAGAAATACGCAGAATTTGCGACAAAAAAAATCAGGTAGGTATGAGAGGCATTGTAATAAAAAAAACCATAATTATCTGTCGATCGTAAAAACCGCATATACTTCGCTAGGAAAACTGACGTAAATTACAGAAAAAATGTCTGTTTTAAATGCTCAAGTGCATACGTGAAACGCATCGAAAAAAAAGAAACATTCTCTCCACCCGCCATTTTGTATTTTTCCGCAACCCAAAACATTCATTTCAGCCCCTCTCCATATGTTAAATAAACCTATAAATTCTAAACTTGACATCTTCATTAGTATTTTCAAAAGAAAAAGAAATCATCGTAAAATATATATTTTTCCGACCACCCAAAAGTACATGTAACTTTTAAAGATGGCTGATCGTGAAAATTGATTCATGAATTCAGCAAATGCATCACCGACGAATAAACCTATGTGCGTAATCCCGTACGTAAGAAAACGGTAGATAAAAACGGCAAAAAAGCCTGGAGCGTGACAGATGGAAAAAAAATGAGAAAGCGAAATAAAAGAAAAAGAAGCAAGATCACGATTTCATCGTTCTTGGAACGAACGCAAGGATATATCCACAGCGATGTCCTAGATTGAAAGAGCTTTCTCTCTAAGGCCTAGATGGACGTTCATGCGCGAGTTTTACTCCAGTCTATTATACAAGGCCAAGATTTCTCTTACGTGTCAACAATCTCTTTTTTTCGTGGTTTAAAATTATTACGGCAAGTCTTTGGTTTTTTCGATGACGCGAGAGATCTCCCACTAAAAGGATTCTCTGCTCCCCTTTTCGCGAAGTTCAGTCAATAATACAGTCGGGCGAATAATTCCGGCGTTTCCTGCTAGAGGCCACTATGATCCGGTTAAAACGCTACACTTCGTGCCCGACGTTTTTTACTTCTACCTTCTGCTCAACGCGGCGCTGGTTATTCTCTCCCAATATTTTTATCGCGCAGGCGCGAAACTCGTAAAGCATCGACGCGATCGGAGGTTGGCAAGCCGCATTTACTCGTGTATATTAAAATGCGACGTTTCGAATAAACGTTTATTAAAACGGCAATAATTTTTTTTTACGCTCCGGTTCACGTTATATAACCATGTCATGAGCGCTAGAGCACTTTTTTTACGCTTCGTGATGACCTTTTGAAAAACTTGATTATTTCGTGTCGAATACGTTATTTTTTCATAGTTATCGCCATACGTCACGATCATTAGTCGATGGACGAATTAATTGATAATCGATGAATTACAATAATAGTAAAACGATCAACGGCAGCATATGCTCTGTTCGTCTTAGCAACGCTTTTCTACACTTTTTACACCTTTAATGAAAGTGTAAAAAGTGTGTAGCTAGCGCGACGAACCTATAATAAACAAGGATTATTTTGCGGATCGAAAATACCGGAAAAATCCAGAACCTTGCAACTGTCTCCTAATGCGCAGTCCTTTTAAAGGGCTAGCTTCGTATTTAATTGATCTACGATATTTCTGCGACGATTCGGGCACGGAGTTTCTGATTAGACAAATTGGACGCTTTGGACAAATTATCGTGCTGGTCAATAAATTTGTATACGAATCTCGCGAGATTTGCAAATTCTTGGCGACTTCATAATGGGAAGAATTTCCGAACTCGAATGTTCGAAGATAAAAGCTAAGAAAAACGAGAGGAAGGGTGTTTGGGTTTGGGGTTGTTTGAGTCAACGAATGAGCCGGAAGTACAACCATAAAAAGTGCCGTTTCAAACTGAAAGTAGCGTCTAATGTCTAGCTCCTTTCAGGATTCCACCGATCAACTGTATTTTCTATTTTGTTTGCAATATCTTCCATCAACTGCGTTTTACTTCCGTTTCCTTCGGTTTCCAAATTCTTGGGGTCACTAAAAACTCCCAAAGTCTTCCAAGAGGACTCACCGTTGAGTGGCGCCAGTACTGTATGAGCTCGTGGATGTTCGTGCTAGGCGCGTACAGAAGGAAGTCTCGCCATTCGTTGAAGCTAATGTTGAGACTGCCATCTTGATCCATCCTGAAATTCCAGTAGCAAAGAAACTTATATCGAACGAATCGACTTTATAACGTCCGCTGAGAGAGAAAATATTTTTAGTTCAACGAGCGAGTTAAAGAAAAAGGCGCAAACTCGCTGTTCACTTCCTTTTTTTCGTGGCTCTCTGCGTTGTTCTCGCTTACCGCTGCAACAGTTTTCTCGCTTCGCCTCTGTCCATATCAATGCCCAAGTCCTTGAATGCCCTTATCAACTCCTCCAGATCGATTTTTCCTGAACACATCAGAGATGTTGCCTTATTGAATAAAAAATAAAAACAGCGTTTCGTTTGTCTTAATTTGATAACGGAGCAAAACTAACCGTCTCTATTCTTGTCCAGGTCGGAGAACTGGAGGCGCAGATTCTTCTCGTGTTCTCTGACATAGTGGATGAATTCCGCGAGGCTTATGTCTCCGCTTTTACTCTTGTCCGACAGCGCCAGGAATTTCTATCCGCCAGAATCGATAAATCAAATATTACTCAAAAATTCATAACATATATTTTATAATCGTAAACTTATTTAATACTTCTTCGTAACAAAATTTATTAAAATGGAAATTCTCAATTATAAGGTTGACGAAGACATTATCATCATCTTTGATATTTCCTTATTTTCATGTTTATACTATATAGCCTTTGGGATAAATGAAGAAATTCCTCTCTTGTTTCTGAGACGCTATGTATAATCTGTGCAACTTTGGCATTGATTTTGATTCTTCTTACTGCCCTTACCCGCCCCATTACAGGCTGTCTTTGACACGCGGATAAACCTGGCATCGAAGCCATACAAAATGTTATGTAAATCCTTTTGGGGATGAGGGATTTGCAGTGCTACCTCGTGTATCGATTCCAATTACTTTGCTATGTTGTAATACGGGAAGCTAATAATGGTATCGAATAAAGGACTTTTTCTTCTATTTTCAATGTCTTTGAATGTGAATAGATGAAGTTAATCTTGATCGATGAGTAATGATTGATCTCAGACTACATTGAAGAAAGTACTTTTCAAACCCAATTATATTTTGCTTCTCTCATTTCTGCCGTTACCCAAAAAGTCTCTTGCAAATTGAAGACACAGATGCGTGAAGATGTACAAGTGACTTTATCAAAACTACTACGAAGTTGAGTCTTAAAAAAAACGGATTACCTTCCATTCAAACTTCAAAGGAATCCCCTTAATTTAAATCGATATTTTGGTTGTTCATGAGTGTTAAAAAATGAGTACAGCCTTGAGAGTTAAATTTTTATTTTCCATTCGAATGTTACCGTCCTTTTGCAAACGTTATTTTCGATTTTTTAATTTGACTTTGAAAAATGTCCACAATTTCCCAAATCTTCGTTTTTAATTTCGTTCGTTCAATATTACTCGCAGTTCGACAAAATGAAAATTCGCGCTAAAATATTGGCATTTCTCGAAATTCCAGACAAAACCGACCTCAATTATTGGTGCATTTAAATTCCGAATATGTATATTTCCATGCCTTTCAGACAATCGCGACTGTAACGGGAAAAATGTACGGAATAAGCGGAAGGAATCCAATTTCATTCATAGGAAACAGGATAAGAAAAGCGGACGGGTTAGTCGTTAGAAAGACGCAACGAAGGAGCCTTTCGCTCGCGTGTGCCATTGGGGGGTAAGGGGGTCTGCGTATCGGCGTTGCGTGCGTGAAGCAACGAACCGACGTAGACAGAAGAAAAAAAAAAAACTCAGCTAGTCGTTACCTCAGCGTAACGTTCGTGAACGCCGACCTCGTGGAGCGCCTTGGAAAGATCGTGAATGTCGATTCTCCCGTTACCATCGAGATCGAGTTGCTGAAATATTTTCGAGAGCCGCTCCTCGTCCTGGGCCGGTAACTCGTGAAGGTAGTGGGCGGGCATGACCCCGCCAACCATGCCTCCACGACTTGCAGGCATTTTTTTTTTTGTATTTCCCGGACCAGCGAGCTTTTCGGCCTCGTGTATTGAAACAAAAAGTATAAGGAGGAAAGAGGAAAAAAGAAGAGAGAAGGGGGGAGGCGACGATTCGAACGTTTCGAACGTTCGGCGTGGCGAAAATAATTTCCTCTTGTAAATCCTGTGTCCACTAAATCACAATGTTTCCTCTTAGCGAGCGATTTCCTTTCTTTCGCCGACACACGCGCGAGTCTCGTTGCGGAGGTCACTAACGGGCGACGCGTTCCCGGCGAGAGAAAAACACGCGCGGTTTTTATCGTACGAACGCACTACGGGTGTACCGCATCGCGTTCGATCCGCGACGCTCGCGATGTATGCGCGAAGAAAAATTTTGCGGTAAATCCGACACTCAGGCACGCACGAACGCGCGGGCGCGACCGGCGCTGTTGGAACGTCGAAATAGGACTTTACGATCCTGCAGCCGCGAACTGCGTGTTTTTTCACGCTTTTTCTTTCGTTTTTTCGCGACTCTTTAGGACAGGCATTTATGCGATTCTAGCGCGCCTCGTATGTACAGCGCGAGTTATAACGGTGCGCCGCACGCTTTTTACGGTACCAAACGTGTCGCCCTTGCGCGAGAGCTCCTGCGAAAAACGTGAGAACGCGGCTCTCGATACGCGCAGCAAAGAAGGGCAACGCCGGGTGGGTGGCGCGAGCGGGGAGGAATCTCGCGCGCCTATTAATCGGAAATCGCGTGTACGTTTGACCCATCGTACACACGATTACGTACGCGGCGCGTCAACCTTCTCATTGCTCTCATATATTATTGATCAGGATTGTTTCATACGTCCGGGTAATAAAACGTATGCCCCATGAAAGCGTTCGAACTGGGCTCGCGTTCCACGTGAACACGGCTAACGTCAACGCGTCAACTACAACCGCCGGGCTGGACGCGTGCCGCCATCTTGTGGCGGCAGCGGGAATGTCGGACCAGCGAACGCGACGGTCCCTGCCATCTGTAGGAATTCAGGTGAAACTTGATGAAAAGCGATTCGCGCAAAACAACGGTGGTGAAGATCGTAACTGCGGAATCGATAAGTGGACACTCGTAAAGGATCCGTCACCGTGGTTTTTCGATCCATTTTTTCGGTAAAAAAAAAGGTTTTAACGCGAAATTAAATTCCCCGTATAGAATTGTTATATTGAATATATAAATATATTACACCTTGCTTTACAGTACACTTGTTGCAAAATACATGAAATATCATTTGAAGATTTTTTGTTTGTTTTTTGTTTGCGGGTGTATGCGTGTATCTTTTTTTCCTCTTTTCCGTTCAATCGGAGCGCCAAATCTCGATGTACGTGACAAATGTGAATATACATACATACACACATATATGCATACATTTGTCACGTGTAATTATTCAGAAGTCTACGAATTTAGGCAATTTTGTTCTCGCAATATCGCGTCTCGATGAAGAATTTTCCCAACACATATACATCAGCTCTGCATGGCGCAGCGATCTATCGAAAAAAAAAATTAAAAAACACGTTGGGAGCGATCGTTAGGCTAAAAAGTCCAAATTCACACGTTCATATAAACATGACAAGTTTGCTTCCACTCTCTCTCTCTCTCTCTCGCACTTCAGTGCATTTTGTTTTCTCGCCCCTTTTTTTTCGAACGGTATCGAATAGAACGATGATCGTCGTTTGTTTTCGGCATTTTTTTTTGTTCGCTATTATATTTCCCTCGTCTTATTTTTTTCATCGAGGCTTCGGTGATTTTGCGAAGTAGGCACATCGATAGAAACAGTTATACAAAAAGCTATATAACGAGTGATCGGTCTTGAGAGCGGAAGAAAAAAGAGATGTTTTTTCTTGTCGTTCTTTGATTCGCCGTTGCTTCCGTTCTTCAAGCGTCTCGATCACCCGATTCTCGTTCGTTTTGGTTTTCAATCGAATTTTTAATCGAGCTTACACCAATCAAGAGCCACGAAGTTGAAGCTCGCCTCGGAACGCAACGGAAATATTCTACTTCGTGGTCGTACTTGAACGGAACCTTCGAGAAGAACCATTTCGTCGTTTATATTGCACAGAAGCTTGAAAAAGTAAGTCAAGAATTGGAAAACGAAAACCGTTGCGTTTCTCGACGATGGAAACTCCAACATCGTGATCTTCCTCATCCAAGTGTACCGGATGTATATGTATACATAAATATATATACACGGACGTGTACATATACGTATACGTATACACATGTATACACAGGCATTATATACGGATATGTATATAATCGCTATATATACATATGTATACATATATATGTGCATATACATGCATACATATACATATGTATATATATAATTTATACTTTATTTATCGTATGTTCAAACAAAGAACTTTAATGAAAGATCGTATGCAATTGTCATACTGTAAATGTAGGTACGCGTGTACTTTTTTTTTATGCATATATACATCTACATGTGTGTATATATATAAATATACGGATCGGTATATCCGTACGTATGTATATACATGTACATGATTATACACATAACGACATGTTTAACATGCAATTAATCTGAAGCTACGAACAGAGTTTTGTTGCGCTTTTTCTTCTTTTTTTTTTTGTTTTAACCACTTTCCACTCTTACACAGCCCTTCGTCTCTTCTTTCTACATATATTATTATTGTTGTTATTATTATTATCGTTTAATATTATCATCGATATTGATAATGATTATTATACGTTTCCTTTCATCCAACAATGCCTACCCTCTCCCTCGATTGGAACGCCGGTTTCTTTCTCGTCTCTCTTTCTCTCTTTCTTTTTCGTTATCGACTGCCACGTGGTCGTTGCGCACAATGATTTTCCGTGACAAAGGTCCGGAGTACAAAAAGGGGAGAAAAAGTAAGCAGAAGCGCTGGAAAGATAAAGAGAGAGAGAGAGAGAGAAATGGCGTTCGAGATATAAAATGATTCATTAGTATAACAACGCAATGCATATATAATATTTGAAACGTAAGTTACATAGTTTTCTGTTAACGTCGTTACGCAATAATGAAACATAACAAATTTGGCAATATTATAAAATCTATCTAATTCGCAAACTATCGTAATTAAAATTGTTGTTGTTTTTTTTTTAAGATTCATCTGCGCGATATTTTTTATCTTTTCTTTTTCTCGTTTGTCATATTTCGCGGGAGGGAGAGAGAATTAACCGTGACGGTCGAGAAACGCGCGATCTTCAATTGCACACCGTTCGCCGATGGAACTTTAACGAAAAGACAAAAAATCGAGACGAACGAAAGAAGAAGCAACGTAATTTTTCGCCACGGCGATTTAGTCTCGTTTCCGGTTTGATTAGTTTGTTCGTTTTCGTGCTTCTCTTTTTTTTCGATCCTGATTCCTCTTTTTCATCTTTTATATCGGTGAATTCATTGAATTCGGCATTGATAAAAACTACTAGTGTAATCTTGACGATAAATCAAACATGCCATCCCATGTGACATAAATATCCACTTTTACATTTTCAGTGTACATACGCGTACGTGTAAGGAAATTCATTTGTTTTTTTTTTTTTCGTTTCGAAATTTCTCATGCCCGTGGATAGACGACGTTTCGTTCTCGCAGAGCTATAAAAAAATATCATTTCACACCCTGAAGAAACTTCGTGCTCCTTGTCAAAAGTTCGCTTTTTTTGTGTGTTTTCTTTCTTTCTTTCTTCTTTGTAATAAAAGTCTACGTGACGAGTTCCAATAAAACTGGAATCTTTAGACTTAGTCTATATGCGTGCATATACAGGGTGTCCCACGTAAAAATGTCATCCTTGAAATGGGGAGTTGGGCGTGAAATTCTGAGTCGATTGATACGAGCATTTATGGTTCCCGGATCA